>JARHVA010000452.1:3560000-3792500 GCA_037957365.1 Torreya grandis
TTGGATGGATTGAAATCAAAAGATTGAAATAAATAAGTTTGACTTGGATGAGTTGGGTAAAATAGCTTCCAAAAATTCATTTTATATAGAAAATATAAAGTAAGGTTTTACGAGGATAGGTATATGGCCACTGCACAGATAGGTACTAGTAGAAGACATGTCACCAAGTTAATCTTATGAAGTCATAGATGAAGATTATGAGACTGCAATTCTAATAATCATGTAATTAGATAGATATGAAGAGTATGAGATATATGAAAAATTTCAACTTCAACAAGGTCAAGCACTAAATTTTGAAGCTTTGATAGGTTGTATGATAAACACTCAAACAACATCAATGCTAGTGAAAAATACACCAACAAAATAGTTGATGGAGCAATATATTTAAAAATATTAATATGCAACATTTTGTCATGAAGGAAGAGTTTATTGTAACTACAAGTATGCAACTTTTTGTCTTGATTTTTAATACTTGATGAAGGCTTCTATTATAATGAGCAAGTATGAAATAACTAGTTCTTTTTTCCACCCTATTTTGTCTAGTCACATCCAATGCTATTCTATGTGAATTTAATATCATATAAGTAATATCATTTAATGGTTTTTCCATTTAAATTATATAAAATTGAAATAAACATGTTTGTATGATTCACATTAGCATAACATTGCTTGTATTAAAAGAGAGATTTATTGTCATCACATAAGTTTCAGGTGATGGAATGCATATATGGTCTCATTCATGGCCAAAATGGCATCTTCAATGACAACATGATATTTGTATAAAATTAATTCATACAATAATTGAAATGATTATTTTTATTAATTGCATTCATGCAATTGATTGTTGTCACAATATTATTCATGCCATCTATTACACAATTTAACCTTAAATGGTCAGTAATTTTTTAAAGCCAAAATAACTCATTCTAAATGATTCACACATTGATAACACTGAATTAAACTACAATCACTATAGTTTAAGAATTCAAAGAATGATTCTCATATTGACATAATTATTTATTTTTTAACAAACACTTAAAACCTAAGACCTGCATTCAATTCACCATTTATGTAGAAGTCAAAATAAAAAAGCCCAAAATACTAAAAAAATGAATATTGAAAAAACCTTTTCTTCTAAAAACTCTCACTTGTAAGAAATAATGGACAAAAATAATCCAAGGCTTAATCATTTTGAAATGATAACCTATAATACTAAAACAAACCACATTTTACCATTTATGAAAAAATCAAAAGAAAAAACCTATAATACTAAAATAATAAACCCATGCAGTGCACGACGGGTGGATGTAATCCCAAGAATCAATAGAAAAAATAAAAGATGGATAAAAACATTTATTTATTAAAAATTATTATAATTAATATTCAAAAAATTTAAACCATTATGGCTCATAGACTTAATGATGTACAAAATACTCACCTATAAGCAATAATGGCCAAAAAAAATCCAAGGCTTAACTATGTTAAAAAAATGCCAGTGTAAATGGAGATGGATCTCATGAAATATCTACTTGGTTTTGGGCACAAGATATCCACATTTTTGAAGATGGAGATGTGCAACTAGCTCACCATTTTTTAAGACCTGCACCTAGTTTGCTATTTCTATAGAAGTCAAAATAAATAAACTCAGACCATTATAAAAAAAAAAAACCCCATGAAAATAGTTCAACATTCATGCCATGAAGCAATATTTAGAAATTTTAAACCATTATGGCTCATAGATTTAGTGAGATATAAAATACCTCACCTTTAAGTAGAAATAACTAAACAAAATCCAAAGATTTTTTCATGTTGAAAACACCAATGAATATCGACATGGCTCTCTTGAAATATACCTTTGACAAGCTTGAGACTTTCACCTAGTGCATTATTTCTACACAAGTAAAAATTAATAACATAAAATATGTTAGGTATTAGTATCTACATTAGGTAAATTACTATTTACATTCGCTGATTATTTACTATGTGGTAAATAACACTTGCTAGTTTGTTGTATTACCTAGGTTAGTGGTTAGTCTATTATACCTATAAAATCCTTTATCAGGTTATTTGTTATTTGTCCTTATTTATTAGGAAGTTATTTTGGCTATTTTCTTGGCTATATAATATTCAATGTATTATTTGTTGCAGATGTATAATATAATATTATTATTGTGTGTCTAATACTCTGATTATTATTCTCTCTATGCATTTGTCTCTATCATACTTTTCATGATTGAATGAGATAAATCATTTGATAATCTCCTTCTTGAGTTATCAGTGGTATCAGAGCACTTTTATGTTCTATGAAGGCCCTATAGGATTAGATTAGAATAGGAATGCTCAGCAAACAATATTATGAGAATGTCATAATTAGTAATAACCTCTATTTTTTTTATAATTCATGAAGATAACCTAATTTATATTGTTGTTAATGATACGTATCAGATACATTATGATATGTTGTGTCAATTACACTCCAACATAGTCTAAATTTTATATCTAAACATAAGTGCATAATTATGTAGAGCATCAAATGGATAATTATTTGCATTGAAGCTCTTGTTCTTGATTAATTTTAGTCTCTTATTTGATGCAAAGTTATTTATTTGGTTCTATTAGTGCCAATCTCATGTTATCATTTGATGCTACATTTTCTTGATTTGTATATGCAACATTTCTTGTAGTCTTCATGAGTCTTTATTTAATACATATTCTTTGTCAAATGTATCTCGATAATTTTTTTGTAATAAGTCAATTCTTGTTAGTCAATTATTTTAGGCTTTATTTTAGTTTTATCATCAAAATAATAGTCAAGTTTGAGTCTTTAATTAATTGTCTTTGTTCTTTAGTTTAAAAGTCTGAGAAAGTCCAAGGTTATTTACATTTTGTCTTTTGTCTTTGGCAAATAGTTTACACTAGTATTGATACATTGATATAATTTATATCAAAATGCTATGAGTCTTTAAAAATGTGTCAAAAAAATCAAAGTTTTTTTTGAGTCAATTTTTAAGTTGTCAAGCGTCCCAGATTGTTTTGTTATGAAAATTTAAATTGTGAAAAATAATTGTTTTGAGACATATTTTATAAAAGGGTGCACTTTCAATGGATATTATCACCCTATTTTTGTCTGTCTAAATTATGGGGATGTAATGGAAAAATTTAGTCATGTTGAAAAATTTGAGGGAAAAGACTTTCACACATGGAAAGTATGAACTCAGTTGTTATTAATAAACAAAGGTCTATGGGATATTATTTATGTAAATGTGAATAAACCAAAAGATGCAGAGTAAGAAGAAAAATAGGAGAGAAAAGATCAAAAACATACAAAAACTATTGAATTGGGGATATTTGATGCTTATTTACATCATATAGATTTATCTAAAACCTCTAATATAATTTAAAAAACATTAAAAAAATAATTTGTTTCACAAGCTGGAAGCATAGTGATAGCATTGAAGCAAATATTGTTTGGCCTCAAGATGGAAGAAGGTGACAATATGGTAGAACACATTAGTAAGTTTTGATCCATCTCCAATTTGTTAGATAGAATTAAAAATGATGTATGTATTGATGTTGCATAAGCTATTTTACTGAATATCATGTCAGCTAGTTATTATAATATGTTTTTACTGAATATCACAAGTAGGTGGCATTTGGTCTTCCCCAAAACGTATCATTTCTTCTCTTTGACAATAATGCACATGCACATATACCTGAGTAATTAAATGTAGGGATGGGCAAGTTCAATTCCATGTGATGGGTACTAAATTTAGGGTGGTGAGGCATCCATGCTTTTCACCTCAAACTAGGTGTATACATCCACAAGTTACACACTATTAATTGCAATTTAAATGCCCTACTTTTGGTGCCCACTTAGAATTTTATCGGTGATGTTACCATTGTCTATTAGTTGGAACTCCAAAATGATACTATAAATACCCCATGCATGACAATAAAAACCATGGGTCCATACTACCATGTTAGATGTTGAAAATATAGAATACAAAAATAGCCACATTAATCTATCCATCAACATAAATTTTACATCTTGATGTGGCATGGTTTAGGCACCACATAAATACAAAGTTAGGGTGTAAAACTATTGGGTCATGTTTGTTACATTGATTTCAATCAAACCTTCAAAATCTATTAATTTATCACTTTATATGAGGTTGAAATATTACAAACTAACATATATATTTTCAATGTGTTCTCTTGCACCATTAGTTTCTTCAAAGTAATAAGTGATTTTTATTTGATTGATTCTTTGGGAGAATAATGAATGCAGGCCCAATAAGAGATTCCACTTCCTAGTTTGAAATTGATCCTTTGTCTTCTTCTAAAATGGATATTTTTAAATCATCTTCAATCTTTAAAACTTCTTGAGCATACGTTAGTTTTAGCCTTGTTGTGAGAGTTGAGAATTTATCTTGATTATTAGTTTCTCTAGAGGGTTGGGAGGAAGAAGCTGCTATGAATGAGCCTCTATGATCTTAGATGATGCATCTTGTCCATGCTCTTCCAAGATTTATTTTGAGGCTCTATCAAAATTAAGTTTAACTCAATTTTTGTTCCAAGTGGAATCCATTTTTTTGTTATGATGAGTGTTCCTAGATAGTCTTACCCTTTGAATAGGTAATGTAACCACAAAAATTTAAATAAATACAAGTATATATTTTTGGACATGATTGAATATTTCACTCCCTTTTATTATTTTTTGGTTGTCCCTAAAAATAAAATGTCTTGGATCACTCTTTAGCTTATTTTACTTCCATTGTCTCATTTGAATAGTATTACATTCAAAAAAATCCATTGAAGTGGTATGAGTGCCTTTCATTGTAAACAATATTAAAAGTTTTTAGTGTTTCAATGATGAGTAGTGAATCTTTAAATTTATGCTAAGCTGAAATGCATTCAAGGATAAACTTATTAATGAAAGAGAACATGTAATGGGTCACTACTGAATGATGAAGATGAGGGGGAATAATCAACTTCAAAACAAATAAAACTATTTTTTTTTAAATGATATTTTTTCATTTAACAAACTTGAAAGAAGATTTTATTGAACCTATTAATTTAAGGATTGTCGAACACCCTCAACAAACTCTCCTCCTACAAAAAAAACTATATTGAAATTATTAATTTAAAAATTGTTGAACATCCTCAATATGTTGACTTTTAAATTCTTCTTTTTAATAATATCAAATATTTGTTGATATTTACATTGATTTAAAATAAAAAAATTACTCATATACCCCTCCACTTTTGAATTCTTCTTTTTTAACATCATCAAATGTTTTTTGATATTTACATTGATCTAAAATAAAAAAATTACTCATACACACCTCAAGCCTAATGTTAAACTTTTTAGGAAAAGACAAAACCTAATAAACCAACATTTTCTTAGGAAGTACATAAATTGATGTGTAATAATAATTTTATTGATTAAACATCCTCCGTGGGTACCCAATATAAACCTTATTAGAAAGAAGAATCATTAAACACTTATATCCATCCATAATCTATGAACATTTGTGTTTGCCGAGTAATAACTATTTTAATCCACATATCTATCTTTGATCTAAGAGTGATTGGAGAAAGAATTTGCGTGATCGATCTCTAAGAATCCATGGATTTTTAAATTTTTGATATAATTTCAATGACTTAAAGATCATTTTTATCTTATATTATAAATTTTTACTTTGTTAATTGGTAATGAGATTAGAAAGTGAAGAGAGATGATTTTCTTAAAATTGTTATTAGTCTTGATGGGCCTTCTTTAGTCTCCATTCACATTTAACATAACATTAAATCCATATTCATTATTGAATGGCAAAGCATTGTTTTAAGTGCTGTTAAGGATGTGAATAATTTACCAAGGTAAGTTGCTAGGTTTTCACCCTGTCCAATATAATATAATTTTTTCTTTCTATTTATTGGTTAAAAAATTTCTATGTTATTAGTAGCATCATGTGATTCAAGGAAATTTAAGTGTCATCATTAATCAGAGCAAGTTTGTATGTCTAAGAAGGGTGGTGCACATGGTAGAGGAGCAAAAGTAACAGAATAAGATGGAGGTTTCCATATAGATTTACAGTTTTAGTTGGCTCATCACATTAGGGAAGAGAATAGCTATCACCATATGAGTGCTAAATTTTATCCTTATACAACCAACACCATTTTCATAAACTCCTGGTCCATCTACAACAACAACATGAAAGAGGAAGCTAGTAGGGGAGCTATTGTGTCTAGTAATACTATTCTTGGTTACAACATCAGAAGGGTTAATATTATTAAGTGGGTTGTAAAAAAGTGGGCTCATTCTGTAGTTACTTTCCATCCTAAATTGAAGGTCCTATCCCTGTGTTTGGTAAACATTGTAAAAATTGTTCCTAGATGTTGATGTTGAAGGAGCAACGTCAAGCTACCACTTTCAGCCCAACTTCTTATATTTTTTAAAGACATGATTTGTTTGGTGTAGGTCATTAGCGAGATTAAAGAGATGCATTTATTTCCTCTCACTTGTATATATATAGTGATTTCTCATTATTGAATATAATTCAATTAAGAAGGATAATCTTCCAAGGCAGAGTAGACTTCTAAAGAGCAAATCAAATTTATCAAGTGTGATCTTATTCATTGTGCTTCAAGAAGTGAAGCCATACCTATAGGCCTTGGATTTGGCCATTGTAAAGTAGATTTTTGTTCTTATCATTCAATATATAAGAGATATATTATTGCTAGGTTTCTGCCTTCAAATTGGAGGGTTTTCCTAGGGTAAATTGTTGTGTTCATTGTGTTGCATTTTATGAATGTTTCAATTCTGATCATAAAAAATAACATGGTATTAGAGTGGGTTTAAAGAAGATCATGATCAGATTTGTCATTGCAACAATACTCTATTTTTATTTATATCTCTTGTCTATCCCTATTTTAGTCAAGGTGGTGAATGGTCTTAAAATTGAGGATAGACTCGAAAGAGCATCCAAATTCACATAATGGAGGTTTAGAATCATGATCTCCTTGGAAGAAAATGACTTGGATGAGTTTGTGGAAACCAAAGTACCTGAACCATTGGAGGAAGAAGAGAAGTTGGAGTTGAAGAAGAAAAGCAAGAATGGGAAGAAAGGATTATTCAAGAAGAACATATATAATGAAACTAATGGTGCTCCCACTTTCAAGAAGAAGAGGGACCTCTCCAAAATCCAATGCTTTAGGTGTGACAAGTATGGTCACATTGCCAAGCATTGTTCTTCCAGGCCTCTGCAACAAATGCAAGCTCAAAACTAAAGCGTGCCATAGGGATTAAGATGAGTAGTGTGAATAACTTTGATAATGATTTAGAGCTCTTGCCTGGGTTTAATATAGCATTTGATGGAATAGTGAGAAATAAGAAATATTCATTAGCATCTAATGCAAGTACTGCTATTATTAACAATGATAATAGTAGAGTGTTATTCTGTGAAGGGTATCATCATTGTTGTTTCTTAACAATAGAGGATAGAGCTCCAAGAACATCTATGGTAATAGAAAACATCCCTGTAAATTTTTTTGAGTTGGGTACTACGCTTAAAAGGTGGTCATCAGAGTTGATTACTCCAGACTAAGCATCAAACATTTCATCAATCTCTTAAAATATTCTCGTCTGGGGGAATATGCAGACTACTGTATGTTAAAGGACCCAAAATAGAAGTCATTTGTAAATAGAATGAATAATGTTATTCTAAGAAAGTTGGAGAACAAGACTGATATATTTTTTATAGGAAAGGAAGAGGAAGATGTCTTTTAGAATAAAAATAGACACTTTAGTGACCAGGTATATTGAAGAAGCTGTTGTTAAACATTAATTAACACAACATACCCATTGGTCTAATACAGAGCTAGTGGAGCTGATTATTAAGGTTTTAGTTGTGGAGGAGCATGAGTTTGCCTTTATATGGAAAAGATAATAACAAGATTACAATATATAAGTTTGATGAATCATTTTGAAAGGTCCAGCACCCAGGCTAGAGGCATAATGAGAGTGTAGGAGTTGAGTAGAAGATAGTGGCCTCTAATATATGGTCAACTATGTAAGGAGAAGAACTATACAATTGAATGGCAAGTGAAGCAGATAGAAAGAGCTAAGATAATTTATCAGAGTTTATATGTGTAAGAATTTAACCTAGCTAAAAGGTTGAGTTATTCAGAATCTCCATGTTGTTGAGCTAGAGAAAGGAGCTGATGGTGTTCAACTAGTCATGGAATTGTAGTCTATCTTTCATCAAAACATAGTGAGAAAGAGTAACCTGCATGGAATAATTTTTTCTAGACATCTTACTCAGATATAGAGGTGATGATCTCACTCTAATAGATATAGGATCTATATTTTTTTTTAATTTTTCATGGTGGGTAGTGACATGACTGCTACCATGGTAAAATGGGGGACTACAAAACTTATTTTCAACCTTGAGATAATGAAACAGTCCTATGCATAAAGAGGAAGCCAAGTTGAAAGTCAAAGAAGAAGAAATAATAGCTACTGAGTGTTCAAGTTAAAGCGCTGCCAACGTTGGAAAGAAGAGCACCAAGGAGAAAGTAGTCACCAATGTGGTGAAGGAGAAATAATCTAACATTGAAAATAGATGAGTAATTGGAGAAAGATTAGGCAACATAGGAGATGAAGAAGAGGAGCTTCCTTCATATTTGAGAATGGTAGTGGTAGTGGTGTTACCATATGGGACAACCTGATCGCTAGTATATGCTCGAGCAACGATGTAGTATCTGCCTACCACTTTGTTGGTAGTAACAAGAACACATATTATCTATTTAGGACCTAACATCAATAAATTAATTTTTTAAGGTTTTGTATACGAATCATCCATGCTCACAAGGTCTGTATTGAGGATAGAGTTGATGACCCTTACAAGGTTAGTTTCCTTGGGCTTCACAAAAATGTGGAATGTATCTATATCAATATTATCATTTAGTCCATCTATTACATCTGGTAAATGCTCCAAGTGATTAATAATATTATACCAGATCTTGAGCATAGATATAGGTCTCCCAATTGGCCATTGATAGTAAAAGCATTTGATGTGCTAGGAGTAGCTCTTATATGCGTTTCTTCATTCAAAACATTGATGGGATTCTTGTTCCACCATTTTGCTAGCATAATGAGAGTCTCTTGAGTAGGCCTAGTGAAAGGATAAGTTGTTTCAAATCTAAGGATAGAAAATCAAGGCACCATAACAGTAGCTCTAAGCCATGAACTATGTGCATGCCACCACAGAGTCCTTTCTTGACCACTAATAATGAATCTATAGGTGTATCTCCCTCCTAGCTAAAATGGGACATTATGTGATATACTTTGGTCCATCATACCATCCTGTGAAAAACTACCTCATCGTGCCTATAATTTGAGTTAGACATGAGAGCCTCTATAGGTTAATCACTTATCCACTTCAGGCATTAGTGCATGATTATTCAAGATTTTGTGATCTTTGGCATCAAAGGTTGGCTCATCTACACTTTTAGGCTCTACCTATCATGGAGAAGATGGTCACGAGTCTTCCAAAATTCAACCAAGAGAATGTAGGTACCTACAAAGGTTATGCCATAGAATCTAAAGAAGTACTTGAGAGGTTCAAAGAGTTTAAAGCTCAGGTAGAGAACTTATCTGGGAAGAGAATCAAAGTTTTGAGATCTGACAATGGAGGGGAGTACACCTCTAAAGAATTCTATAACTTTTGCATTGAAGCAGGGATTAAGATGGAGCTCTGTGTCCCTTATAATCCTTAATAGAATGGTGTTGTAGAAAGGTAGAAGAGATCTATTATAGAAGCCACCAAAGCTTTGATAATGAGTTCTTCTCTATGAGAGAAGTTCAAGGTGAAATCCCTTGATAATGAGTTCTTCTTTGTGGAAGAAGTTTGAGGTGAAATCCCTTGATAACGAGTTCTTCTCTGTGAGAGAAGTTTGAGGGGAAATCCCTTGACAATGAGTTCTTCTCTGTGAGAGAAGTTCAAGGTGAAATCCCTTGATAACAAGTTCTTCTTTGTGAGAGAAGTTCAAGGTGAAATCCCTTGATAATGAGTTCTCTATGAGAGAAGTTTGAGGTGAAATCCCTTGATAAGGAGTTCTTCTCTGTGAGAGAAGTTCGAGGTGAAATCTCTTGCTAATGAGTTCTTCTCTATGAGAGAAGCTTGACGTGAAATCCTTTGATAACAAGTTCTTCTCTATCAGATAAGTTCAAGGTGAAATCCCTTGATAATGAGTTCTTCTTTGTGAGAGAAGTTTGAGGTGAAATCCCTTGATAACGAGTTCTTATCTATGAGATAAGTTCGAGGTGAAAGCCCTTGATAATGAGTTCTTCTCTGTGAGAGAAGTTTGAGGTGAAATCCCTTGATAATAAGTTCTTTTCTATGAGAGAAGTTCAAGGTGAAATACCTTGATTCCACCCTCTAGGAGAGCCATGGTGGATGTCATGTAAGTGATGAACACTTGTACATACTATACATTATTTTAGCCATTGTGGTTGACATCACATTGAGATGATATGTCTTATGTAGCTATAAGTATCATCCCTAGCTAAGAGGGAGTGTTGATGTTGAAGGAACAACATTGGGCTCCCACTTCCAGCCCAACTTCTTGTATTTTTAAAGACATGATTTTTTTGGTGTAGGCCGACAGGGAGATTGAAGAGATGCATCTCTTTCCTCTCACTTGTATATATATAGTGATTTCTAATTATTGAATATAATTCAATTAAAAAGGATAATCTTCCAAGGTAGAGCAGACTTCTAAAGAGAAAATTAGATTTATCAAGTGTGATCTTATTCATTGTGCTTCAAGAAGTGAAGCCGTATATACCTATAGGCCTTGGATTTGGCCATTATAAAGCAAATTTCTGTTCTTATCATTCAATATATAAGAGATATATTGTTGCTAGGTTTTTCCCTTCAAGTTGGAGGGTTTTCCCAAGGTATATTATTGTGTTCATTGTTCATTGTGTTGCTTTTTCTGAATGTTTCAATTCTGATCATGAAAAATAACACTAGAAGCCACCTCAAGCCCATTCTCAAGTATTGAAGCAAAATGGTGCATACCCAAATCCTTATTCCTACCCTTAAGCATAACAACTTTAACATCGTGGCTAGGTCTATTCATGCTGCTAAATTGATTGCCTCTATTTTCCCTCTTTGGTGATGTAGATCTATCAGACCCAGACCCATTAGATTGAATTACTCTAGAACTAGACTCTAACATTAGGGAACAAGAATCAGCACTAAAATCATGGACTTATTCTATTGGTTTGTAGTTTAATGAACTATAGATCAAAACAAGTGAGTAGTTTGGTTATATTCCAACCACATTTGTTAAGCTACTTAGAAGTAGGGTTTCTTGTTATTCTTTTCTCAAGTTAAGTAGCAATGGCCTTGTGGGGTTTGCTTTTGATTTTTTATTTCTACCTATTGTGGTT
Organism: Torreya grandis; assembly: GCA_037957365.1. Classification (NCBI taxonomy): domain Eukaryota; kingdom Viridiplantae; phylum Streptophyta; class Pinopsida; order Cupressales; family Taxaceae; genus Torreya; species Torreya grandis. The sequence goes on from JARHVA010000452.1 coordinate 3,571,462, forward strand.
GCAGTCATATTGGATGCATTTTCAAAATGTCTGGTAAAAGAGGATACATTTGACAAATTTTCCATGGCTAAAGGTGGTGAGTTTCTGAACTTAGGTGTCATTCTTTTAGTATTGTTGATGCTTTATTCCCTATTCTGAAAGATTGAATATGCTACAGTTTTGGTTAGTTACGATGAGATTAGGAAGCATTTTATTCTCACACTTTTACAGATGAGGAGATGTTTGCCTCCACCAAAATTTAATGGCATTGTGAACTTGAGTATAGTAATTCAATATTAACAAGGAAATGCTTCGGGGCCAGTTAATGGAATAGCATTGACTCTTCTTCTCTTTGAGATCAAAATTTCTTTAGAAATACAAAGGGAAAACATGTTTTTTTTAAGCATTCTCTAAACATTCACTGTAATCTTAAAAAAAATAGGTTTGATGGTGATAATGAGTTGTAATATTCACTATATTAATTGGAGGTAGGGGTAGTTGATGTAGACTAAGCTAATAGTTCAAATGGATAGTTCTATTTTGTATCTCTTTTTTCATGGGAAAGGTTCATGATGCTGTAAGTAAAGCTTTGATGACCAACATTAACAAGACAAACCTGAGTAATTTGTATTTTTCACTTGAAATCATTATCACAGACTATTACAAATTATAATAAATATATATATCATCTTTAATGTTTTAGTCTATCAATCTAAACCATACCATCATTATAAGGGCAATGCTAAATAAATAACCATCATAAAATTTTATTGTGACTAATAGGATTTACCATAAAAATTAGTTCCTACATCCACACTTGCCAAATTATGGTGATTTGCATGGCTAACCATCATATTCACTCACCTTGAAACTAGTAAAACAATAGAAGAGGCCAATATTCATTACCCATTATCTCTTGTTCATATAAATCCTATCTTGGAATTTATGGATTTTAGTCCTTAAATTTTTATCTCCAATTGATTATTTGAAGCATTTCTTATCAAGGTATTATATTGTGTTTTTGTGTGATAATCACGAGATTGTTTCACAAATAATAACTCAATGGAGGCTCCCTATGGGAAGATATGATTATCAATAGACTATTTTTCTCTCATGGCTTTCGATTTCAATGTTCCATCAGGGTTAGGGTTACCAAGAATCATGGTAGATTATTATAGAGACTGCCCAACCACTGACCCAGTCAAAAAATATTATCAGATCACAAATGTAGCACAAATATGATGAATTTTGGTGGCTCTCTTTTTTTAGCTAAAAGGATCTTGCCTGCTACTCCTCATGATAACTACAGTGATAAAAAATTGAGGTACAAAGAACCATACAAATAATATTCGTCTTACAACAGATCATGTGGGTGCATCATGTTTTTACCTTGAATAATTTGACTGTGTTGATCTAGTAATTGCATCTTTATTTCAAATTCTTGCAATGTTTTAGTGAAAGAGTGATAGGCAAGAGAGGAATATTTATAGATTTATAATATAGTTATTTTTCTTTATTTTATCTATGTTTGGCATTCATCAAGAAACATGTCTAATAATACAAAGATTTCATATTTAGGGATAACAGGACATCTAGGGCCTATGGATAAGATGTAAAACAAAGATTCACCTAAAAGATCCTTAGAATCTATATAAAATTTAGAGGCTAGAGATGAATTTTTTGTTGTTAATGTAACTTCACATTTGGAGAGCTTGGATCAAATAAGTGAAGGAAGAACAAAAATGTCTGGACTAGTGAACAAATTTATTGCAAAGGAAGTTGGATGGCCAATAAAAGTTGGAGATGAAACTATTTTTAATGATACTCCAGTAACATCTAAGAATTTAACATCCTAGGATCCTATGTTTGTATCATATTCAAATGATAGAGAAGTTAAGAGTCTTGAATCTGTAAGCATTTTTGATATTGTAAGTTGCAGTAATTTGGTTCAGTTTGTAAATATTGAAACCTTTGAATTTTTACATTTCAATTTATCACATCCTTAAATTTATTGAAAGTGCACTTTATATACTTAGAACATTCTACCTTTTATGGGTTTTTTCATACCCATAAAACTTAGCATATTTCCATTTCTTGATCCACTACAAAAGTTGGTTGCATGCATAATTCTTCATATTCCATAAAGAGTTCCATTAGCATGATCTTTTCTTTTGAAACCTTCAAAAGACTCAAAAATACTTCAAGCTAGTCCTATGAAACTTTATGAATTTATTTATGAAATAATTCAAAACCTTATTTTAACTCCTTATAACCACCAACCAAATCCTCCAACACTTTTGAATAACCTTTCAATTTGCACAGAAGACAATAACTCTTGAAGAATTCACCAACTTTGCACAAACCTTGGTTTCTGACAAAGTTCCATAAATGAGATAACTTTAGTATTACCCCCTAAAAGTGGTGTACCATTTATAAAATCAGTCCAAGTGTTTGATTTCTTTCCATTATCCATAAACCAAAAACACTGCCTATTAAAAAAAAAATTCCAGCATGTACATTCTACTAAATAAGAGAAGCAATCAAGCAGATTCTATTCATCCCTACAATTTTCTCAAAAATCCTACCTCTATGACATTTATTCAATTTAATTATGCTCCATAGAGAGTTTCTATCACAAATCAGCATCCAAACTAATTAGGCCTTGGTAATAGATCAAAATGCCTAATACCCAAGCCTCCTAACCACAATTTAGTTAGTTTTTTTTCTTATATTTTTTAAAAATATATTTAATCTTTGTTTTTTTTTTATAATTATGTTTTTATTACAACAGTCAGGTATGGGGGCCTCTTTGAGGTAGTATCTGGTAAATCAACTGTCACTAGTGCTTGCACCTTAGTTGTACTAGATAAGAATACAATATTGCATTCAAAATTTTTATCTTGGCTTTGGTTTATCAAAATTTCAATTGCAAAGTATTTTGGATTTTTATTTTAGTATGAATTTAGCTAACAGTATGGTTCTATGAATGTGTAGCATAGACAAAATATCTAATCACATTTTAAGCAATGAAGTAAGCTAGACTAATGGTGTCATAGTGCTATAGATATATGACATGTTTCTTAAAGTTGTTAACTCCGATATTAAGATGCAACTTTTGTTCATTGAAAGTTGGCTAAAGTTGTCATTAATGCTTAAATGAGATTAGATAGTCATTGGTGATGATAATCATGTGCATGCTTAAACTTAAAGTTTCTCTTTGCCAATGAGCTTCATGATATACCTTGTATTATGACTATCAAGATGTGAATTATCCATGTATTGGTAAGTAATCCCAAGATGAAGATGAGAATTTGTAAGTTATGGAAACCTCTAGGGTAATACTTGGATATATGATTAATCAATTCACCTTGGCAATGAGTTTTTGAAACATAATCTTCCTTAATAAAAGCATAAGTAAATGCCTCAGGCTAATTAAGTAGTGGACTCTTGCATAGTCATATGCTTGCAATTGAATAACATAATATATATGTTTATTTAATAACATGGTAGGATAACTAAGGGTTAATTAAGTAATGTTTTGTTGTGAGATCCCTTATTGGTTGGCTCATGGGATAGTGATCCTATAGCATGCTAAGTGATCCTGTAGCATGAGGAATAGTTGATTTTACAATGCCAACAATATACCTACTTAATAGGATACTCATGGGTGTGATGTCATCCACCCCGAGTTAATTATATTTGCAATTCATCTAATTTTCATGAGGAAGATTATTTCCTTATAGAGTTGCATCCTATGTGTGTGACTTTCACTAATCAAGGGAACAAAGGTGTGATGTTATTAGAGGACCTTAGATATTGATATGGCAATCAATGGAAGTAGTCCTCACTCAGATGATTCCCTAAAGGGTATGGATTGCTTAAATTATGCTGTTAGCTGTAGTAGTGGAATTGAGTCTTCCCACTCACTGATCTCATGATGTTAAGGACTTGAATGATAAATTTAATATGTTTAGACCTGGGTGTCCTATCTTTTGGATCTGTGGAATTAAATATTGCACTTCTAGTATATCCTACTTACATATAAATCATTTCCATAAGCAAACGATATTGGTTGTGCTTAATTCCATTTTGGTTTTTTATAACATTATCCATTGGGATGCTTGGAATTCTAGTAGTGGGTTGTTAACACTCCTTATAGATGTGTTTAGTTGCATTGCACTACATTAGTTTTATGTAGTGAGATCTTTTGTTTCCCCATTGTGTACTTTGATAGATAACTTCAAAAATATTTTGGGGTTATTTCAAGTATAAATTGATAAGTGTAAAGTCATGAAGTGTAAATTGCATGGTTCATTTTGGCAAATGTGATAAAGACATATCAAGTTGTGAAAGTCTCACTTAAAGTTTTGCATGTTAGTGTTTTACATGAAGATAGACTTGGAATTATTTTCAATGTTATATTTCGTTTTGAAATACCAGTTCTATTTGGGTGCCTCTTTTTGCATGAAGAGTTTTTAAGCCACTATCAAATGAGGAAGCATTGCATGGAGACCAATAGTTCCAGATATACCATACCACACCATGCTATGCCCAGGATCATGCTCAACTTGTGCATACCATGTTCTAACTATTCCATAAGTCCAAAAAATGCTATAAATAGAAGAGCTCATCTCTCTTGCATTAGGGTTTTAGATTTCCATGACTTTCTTCACTGGTCATTTGAGTTTCAACAACTACAAGTCTTATATGACATATTTTGTATAAATATGGTCAGAACCTATGGTCTAATCTATATTTTTATTGCTAGTTATAGTTTATATATTTTAAATGTATTTACTACAAGATGTAACTTTTGGAGAGAAATAATGTTGAAGATTTACATTTCTTATCTTGAGCTATGTGTGTGCAAGTTATTTGATTATTTATGGAATCTTTGTCTCTTTATTTCATTTTCAAGGAATTCATCTGTGGTATTTTAACCTCTTGAAAATATTGTTTGAAATAAATAGCCTTTTCCCTTTTGTGAAAAATAGCTAAAATACTACCTTTGATTCCCATTTGCATGAGTTTGTGCTAAAACAAATTCAATATATTTTCTACTCTAATGTCTTTATCAAAGAAAACATTAAAATCCACTATAAAATATTTGGTGCAATCACCATATTTTTAGTTTTATACAAATTTCAATTATTCAACCCTTTTCCCCATCAAAACCCTAGTTTAGGATTTAAAAGCACTAAAGAGTGATATTTACACAAAATTTGTATCATTTCCATGCTTACTCATAGGGATTTTCACTTTTCAAAATTTATCTCACATCATTGGATTTTATTCACCTAAAGGAAGGGTAGGGTAGAGAATAAATATGTTGTTGATCCTCATTACAGAAGGAAGATAGCCTTATCTAGAGATTAAACTCAAATTTCCAAGGTCCCATTGCTTTGGAGGTTTTTCCATTATGTCATTAGGCAATTGCACAATAAGCTACAAGATCAAGATAGAGGCAATCCTATGTGATAATAGTTTTTGGCTGCTTGGTGGGACCTAAACCCACAATCCATTAAAGGATTTTGGTGTGTTCTTTAGTGCATCTTGTCACTCAATGCAATATATTCAACACCATGGAGACTTCAAAGATCAAATCTACTGGTTTAAGCAATCCAAGCTCTTAAAGCTTATCAAAGATCAGGATTTAGGTGATATTCTTAGTCTTTTCCATTATTTTGAATTAATCTAATCACCTGGTCACTATGATGGTATATGATTATGATTCCTCATTTGATTTCTCTAATATGTCAAGCTTTCATGGAAAGTAAACCTTTTTCCCTCATACTTGTCAAAATGCATTTTATATGCCTTCATACCATCTATATCAGACTGAAAATGCTATTGGATTTATCCTAAATAACCCTATAACAATAGGATATCTTCATTTTCATAATAATGGCTCCCACCACAATTAAACATTCTTGGGAACCTATTTGCACCTATGGCCAACCTCAAGAAGGTTACCTTGCTCCTAATCTACATTATTACCCTCCTAATCATCCCCAAGAGAGCATCAATGATATAAATCTTGATTTCTAGAGACAATTGATGGAGATTAAAAGAGAGGAGTATAGTAGGCAATAAGAAGAGATTGTTTATCAAGATTACATATAGAAATAAGAGGTATTGGGACAATGGATATATGAAGAAGAGTTCCTAGCTAGGGAAATCATAACTAAGGAGGAGTAGATGCATAATTTTCTTGCACATATGCAAGAAATTGAGTCACAAATAACCACTTCCACTCCTCCCTTTCCTAGATTCAGGAAAGATAAATCCTTTATGCTTTCAAGTAAATACCATAATTTCAAGGTCCCAATTTTTAGAGGGCTTCCTTACTTGAAAGAGACTTCCCCCATTCCTATCCAAAAACCCCAAGTGTAGTCATGGTAGCCTTCTTAGACCATGCATCCTAACTTTACAATGCCCAACCTTGTAAAATATCCTTCCTCTATACTAATTGAAGCCTCTTACCCTCCCACCATCTCCCTTTTCAAAGGTGGACTAGTTGTATGAAAGGTAAGTGAAGACCATTTAGATGAGGAGGAGGATATTTCAAGTGAGTATGATGAGGAAGTCATCATTAGCAACCCTCTTTGTTCCACTAAATCAAAAATTTTAGAGCCACTGCAAGAAGAGGATGAACAAAATTAGCTTGCACAATAGGGTAGTGCATGGGGGAGAGATGATGAGGCACTCTCTTTGATAAATGAGTTTCCATTCAGTATGGAGAAGATGAGGTCGATCATGAAGTACTAATGAGGCCTCTTATGCAAAAGAGTGAAGAGCAATGAGAGGAATTTTGTTCAAGCATTGGAATTAAACCAACTTATATTAAAGGGGACAATCATGAGTAGAAATAACAAGAGGAATAAGATATATTCCCAAATCAATCATTTGGGTAGGTGCATCCCAATTAGTAGGATGATGGAAATTCTGATTGCTCAAACTTTGTCTTGACAAGAGGGTCCCCTATCAGGTACCTAGCTCGGTTGGAAGCTAAAAAGGAGGTACCATCACATGTTGTGATTAATTTAGAGCACAAAATTAAGCATCAAAAAGATCAATATCAGCTTGCCTATCCACTTAAATACAATTTTATGTTTAAACAATCAGATTGGGTAAGTGAGATTATTTATGTTCTTATAATTGTAGAAGTATATCATCAATTTGTTCACTATTCACTCCTCCATATTCTATTGGTTGAAGTTAATAATGTAAAGCATATTAGATTAGTAAAAAAGTAAAATCATTTTGTACAACAAATCAATGGATTTGTTTAGATGGTCTTTTCATTGGGTAGTTTAGGGTAGGTTAGTTATGCTTTTTAGTTAGTGCTTATGCACATGTCAGACTCATTAGGAGTTATTTCCTTAGTTTATGTTTTTTCCCTATTTTGTTTGTCTTTTTTTCTATTTTGTTTGTATCTAGGCAAATCCAAATTTGTTTTCCTCTAGGTTTGAGTTTGTCAGAATCAAAATTGACTCTGTGCCCAATGTCTTAGAAGGCTACTAGATTGAACATGATTAGCAGGCAATCATCCCATAGAGGTCACCAAAAATGTTAATATTTTTATCCCAAAATTATAATTATATATAATACCCTAAGGGAGGCCCCATTTAAATTTTAAATAAAATCCCTGAAACTCCAAAAATATCCTTCCCTTTTTACCTTGTAGAATTTGAAAATCTAGAAGTAATTTGTACTTGTGTAAATTGCTTCACGGGCTAAAGAGAGAAACATATTTTATACTTTATATCTTTGATACTATTAAGGTTTCAAAAAGCACATGTGCAAACTACACTTTATATTTTGACAAGTATGAATTGATAAAAGTGTAAAATCATGAAGTGTAAATTACACAGTTCATTTTGGAAAAAGTGATAAAGACTTAGAAAGTTGTAAAAGTCTTACTTAAAGTTTTGCATAAAAATAAACTTAGAATTATTCTTAATATTGTCTTTTATTTTGAAAGACCAGTTCAATGTGGGTGCCTCTTTTTGCATGAAGAACATTTTAGTCACTATCAGATGAAGAAGCATTGCATGAAGACCAGCAGTTCTAGCCATGCCATACCACACCATGCTATGCCCAAGATCACACCCAGCTCATGCATGCCATGTTTCAACTATTTTTCAAATCCAAAAAATCCTAGAAATAGAAGATCTCACCTCTCTTGCATGAGGGTTTTAGATTTGCATGACTTTATTCACTAGGCATTTGAGTTTCAACAACTACATGTATTCTATGACATATTTTGTATAAAAATAGGTAGACCCTGTGGCCCAATATATATTTTTGTTTTTAGTTATATTTTATTAATTTTGAATATATTTACTACAAGATGTAACATTTTGAGAGAAATAAAGTTGAAGATTTACCTTTCTTGTCTTGAGAGATCTCTGTGTGTGTGCAATTTATTTTATTATTTGTGAAATCTTTGTCTATTTATTTGATGTTTAATAAATTTATCTATGGTCTTTTAACCTCTTAAAAATATATTTTTAAATAAAGATCCTTTTCCTGTTTGTGAAAAATGGCTAAAATACTACCTTTGATTCCCATTTGCATGAGTTTATACTAAAACAAATTCAATACATTTTTTGCTTTATTGTGTTTATCAAGAGAAGCATTAAAATACACTATAAAATATTTTTTTCAATCACCATATTTTCATTTTTTTTAAAAATTTAAATTCTTCAACCCTTCTCCCCATCAAAATCCTAGTTTAGGATTCAAAATCACTAAAGAGCAAGATTTCCACAAAACTGTTATTTTATTAGGTTGCATTAGATTTAGTGAAAGGAAATTGGACTTCTCTAGAGATTAAACTCAAATTTATAAGGTCCCATGACTTTGGAGGTTTTTCATTGTGACATTGGGAAAATTCACAACAAGCTGCAGGATCAAGATAGGTGCAATCCTATGTGATAACATAACCCAAAGAAGTGTCTATTTGGGGTCACTAAAGGGAAGATATTAATCCATATCATTTTCAAGTGGGGTATATTAATAGACTCTAAGAGAGTGTAATAAATTATATAAATTTTATTACCTAGCATGAAGAAGGAGCTAAAACAATTTTTTGGAAAAATTAACTTCGTGAGGAAGTTCACCTTCAAATTTACAAAGATAGTTAAAATTTTAAATAACATATCAAGAAGGATGCTAAAATAGAATGGATGAGTGAAGCACAGGTAGTTTTCACCCAGATATAAGAGGAAATTATGTGTACCCTAGTGTTTATCAACCCTAAAAAACATGCAACCTTTTTATGTTTACTCCTTCACTTCAGATCATTTGACTATTCTATTTTGACACAAATAAAATGAGCTAGAAATGAACAACCTATTAAATTTATGAGTCCTAATTTGAGGAATGAAAAAAAAGATACATTATGATGGGTAAGCATGCCTTCATAATAATCAAATTTATCAATAAATTCTATCATTACATATTAAATAGTAAAGTCTTCACTGTTATATCTGATCTATTAGTCAAAACATGTTAATGTAGAATGAATTAGATGAGCAAAGAGGCAAGTGGATGACTATTCTTGAAGTCTTCAACCTTGAAGTTCATTTGATGATGATTATGAGAGGATAAATAATTATCAAAATGATGACATAATTAGATCCATAAATCACTTTCCAACATTATAGAATTCAAGACATTACTAATGATGATTGGTAAAAAGATGCAGTCCATTATTTACTTAATAGTGAATGCCTCGATCATTTAAATTATACATAGATATGGTTATAGTTCTTGAATACAAACCAATTTATAATCAAACTTGGCATGTGATATTAAAGGAACCACCAAGGCTTCTAAGGTGTCTTAATAATGATAAAGCAACAATCATGTTTAGTGATTTTCCTGGAAAAAAATGGGATTGGGCATGGTTTCAGTGATACCACAACCCACTAGATACTGAGAGCAGGCTATTATTGGCCACATCTCTAAAAATATGGACACCTACATGTTTAAAAATTCCATGCATTCCAAATAATTATACATAGGGAATGTACCTTGATAATGCCTCTATTTCTAGTAGTTAAAGCTCAACTGTTTACAAGATGGGGACTAGATTTTGTGGGAATAATCAATGAGAATTCATCTATGGGCCCAAAAATTATTCTCATACCTACAAAATACTACATTAATTTTGTTAAGGATCAACCATTCAATAATTTCATAACTAACACAGTTATCCAATTCCTAGTAGAATACATCATCATAAGGTTTGGTATGCCTTATGCACTGGTATGTGATAATGGACTTGATTTATCCTCTTTGTAATTCTTGGAATGGGAATATGATCACTAGGTAATCCTTAAATTCTATTATAATTATTATACATAAGGAAATGGACTAGATGAATCCACTAATAATAATTTAATAAACATAATCAAGAGGACACTAGAAAAGAATCATAGGAATCAACATAACATCTTGAAAATTTAATTATGGGATGATAGGACTAGAACTAAAGAAAATTTAGACTCTTTTTATTAACAATTAATTTATGGCCAACACCTTATTTTTATAGTTAAGGATTCATACCTTGTAGTTTATGATTGATTATTTGGATCAAATGACTAGGTAGAAGTTCACCTCTTGAATCTTATGCACTTGGATGAAAAATGCGATGCAACCTTATTGGACTTCAACAAACACCAAGGGATTGTAAAATGTTGGTTTGATAAATTATCCAAATCAAAAGCATTTTGGGTCTCTAACATTTTCCTTATGTGGGATAAGGATCATGAATAGAAGGGATATCATAAACAATTCATACCTTATGTTTAGATCCCTATCTAATTTCTAAAATACTGGGCAAGAATACTTTCAGCCTAAGGTGTCTAAGTGGTGAGGATATCCCATTAATTTTCAATGGATAATTCATCAAATACTACTTACAGGATTGAATTGGCTTGGAACACCCTATAAATACTTTCTTTTTTCTTTTTGATTTACTATTCATCTTTCTTCCTATCCCTTATTTTAATTTAGCTTTATTTTCATCACTTTTTATTAGTTTGCTTTACTTTTCAATCCTTGGTTTAGCTATGTGGCATTGATTTATAAGTTAAAGATACTATTTTAACTTAAGTCAACTAATCAAAATTTGATAAATGAGTGGCTTATATGTAAGTAACATCTATGACACTCCTATGCATTAATGTGAAAAACCTTGTCTAAAAGATTACATAAACTATTGTATTTTCCTTACATTTTTAGAATGTTAAAGGCCAATGATTTGAAATCAAACATATGGATTTATAAATGCCTATTTTATTGTTTAAATATCATCAAATTCTCTAAATGAAATATCTAAAGGAAGAATGCAACATTACTTTAATTTTGATTTGTCTTAAATTTCATAAGCCTATTGATTCTTTCCTTGAACCCATGGATTAGTACCTAACCCTCCATGGATGGAAAAATAAAATATCTTCCAAAATAAATTAAACTAAAATGTAGAAGCTCAAAATCCTCCTTGAAAGGGTGATCTTGGCAGTCTCCACCACTGGCTTTAAAAGGGACAAGAGGTAGCTATGCCAGGGCTATGAATACTTGACTAGTAGTGAATAAATTCCCATGCCATCCTCCCTAATCTAAATTAAAAGATTTATCCCCTTTTATAAGTCATTATCATTTGGGAAAACTTGACTTAATGTCTGTGCATGAAAAATAATTGAAATAATCAAATAAATCAGACACCAGTGGTTTTTACGTGGAATTGTAACTTAGTATGTCATGTCTTGAAGCATAATTTTCTGCATTCATGTTTTTCATCAAATTGAGGACATATATAACAAGAAGTTTCAAAAATTTTATAGCATACCATGTCTCAAAGCACCCAATTTATTAACCATATGAATAAAAGATTTATAAATTCTATTATAGTAGGCTTCCTTGTCATCTTAAATTGTGATATTAGTAATTATCATTATGCCAATGTCATGTTCACATCCCATACATATTAAGGAAATGAATTAAAATAAATTATAATGCATGTCATGACTATGTTTTCTAAATCTAACCAAATAATTTCAAAAGATTCACTCTTGATGCCTACCATCTCTGATCTCAATCTAAATCTATAAGTAGGACTAAAAAATAACTATTGAAGGTTTAATTTCTTAAATTTTTATTATCATGTTAATGTTTGGGAATTTGGAAATGGTATCATTTGCAACCCAACCAACATATTCTCATGATTTGGGTATCTCAAAAACCTTTGCACACTACAAAAAAAATTATGTACTTGAGTCACATCACTCACTAAAAATAGGTTTATTATGAGTTTGAGTCATGTTACCCACCATCACCCTATGCTTTGTCAATACATGGCATCATCCTAGATAACATAATAGATTATTTTTAGATATTTGAATGAGTTTGAGGAATATTAATAGAAAATAAATCACATCTTTCCTTGCAACATCTTCCACCTATAACCAAATGACATGGTTACACCAAATAAAATGACAAACTAACCGTTTTACTTTTTGAAACACTCTTAGGTTACACTAAAATTACTAAGTAGTAAAATATTTATTTATCATACTATGGATTTTGAAATAATTAAATTTATAAATCCTAATAAGCATTTCAATAACTTAATTTCTATATAACGTACATTAAAACCATATAATTTTTTATTCAATAAGATTTGAGCCACTAGATCTTATTAGAGTTTAGCATTGTTGTACATCTAACCTTGCATTAACATCATTGGCACTAACATTTGATTCCAAACCTACATGCCCATCTACAAAATCTAACTCTGCTTCTAAGCTACCACATAGATCCTATATCATTTGTTTTGTTGAACTCAACTCATCAGTAATGACAATTAGTGACTTCACAACATTCATGTATTGTGAAGTGGTTGTTACAAACTATTGTACTAATTTGACTGCCAAATCATCTCCCTCCATTGTATATTAATACACACTTAAATTTTTCATATCTAGTTACATATAGAATAATGAAGTATTGGATAGCATAGACACCATACATCTAATTTATCATATATTGTATAGAACTTAGCATAATAAAACTTTTATATTACAATTTTACATAGGTTATCATCATATTCTTTACTTACCTTTTTATTTATTGTATTTTATATTCATATATTTTGTCATTCATAATTCAATTATGTTCATAACCCTATTAGGTCTCCTTCAAGGCCCCAAATCAGGGGTATTAGAGCATTAAAAATTCATATCATTTCTAAGTGGTATCATGGTGTATTTTAATTTTGTCCTTATTTTTATTTCCACTCATATGTGATATAATTACATGAAGATAAGGCTTGATAATCTTACCCCTTGATCGTACCTTCCTTCACATCCTCAAATGGGAAATAAATCTTTGATGAAAACAATTTTAAAAATGTTCTAAAATATGATAGAGCATGCATTCTAAATAAAACAAGAAGATTTGGAAGAATTTTATGCATGAGAAAAAGTAATTATCATCAACCATTTCTCACCACTTTTAAATAAATATACTCCTTCTAACACCTCTAATTCTTATCAATAATTTTGTGGTCGAATTCCATACAAGGTACAAGCCAATCTAGACATCCATATGTTTGAAGGTAAAATAGTAGTAGATGCACTAGATAACTTAGCCTAATATTTTCATATTATGTATTTTGTCAATTTTATCACCAAGAAAATATTACATTCAATCTTCTAAAAGTTTATTTATTAGAAAAGAAATGATGGGAAAACTACTGCACTTCACATAAAAATTGTAAATATAAAGTTAACTTAGACACATGGAATGGTTTCATAGACACTCAAAGAAACCTATTATCTTGTTGGAATCTATGATGACTTGTACATTGATTTCTCCCAATTAAACCAAGGAAAATAAAAATGTATGCAGTCTAAAGGTTGAATTCTCCACTGATGCCTTACCTACAATTATATTCTATTAGATAGTTCAGTACGTGATCCAAAAAACATTGCAATATGTGGATTCAATGTGTGTCATATAGATCAAGTGATTGAAACTTTTCTAAAACAATTTATATTTGTAAACATGGACAAATGTTCATATACTATATGGGAGATACACTATATGAGATACATAATAGATGCATAAAGAGTGAATATGGACATGTCCAAGATTCAAGTCATAGGGAATGGCTGAAAGTATATAATATCATAAATATCCATTATTTATTTAGATTAAAGTTTTTTACAAGATATTTAAACTTTGTTTTTCTCATGTGACTTGGCCTTTAAACCAAGTTACCAAATGTGATGTTAAATAAAATTTCATTTGGGAAGATACACAATAGAAAGCATTTGAGGAATTTAAATGTAGACTATTATCTACATTAATCCTTCAATTACTATATATTCAACAACCATTTTAGATTGACATGAATGCCTCTAGATTCACACTTAGAGCATTCCTCACACAATATGGTCACATCTTTTCTTACCATAGTGAAACATTCACCATACTAGTAATAAACTACCTAACTTATGACACTTATCTTTATGATTTTTTTCAAGAATGTAACCATTGGAATTACTATATCTTGGTCAAATTTCATGTTATCCACATATATCAAAAACCACTTCAATTATTTTAGACTCAGAATAAGTTGTAACAAGAACAACATTAGAAATTGTCTTCTTATCTTGATTAATTTAATCTGAACATCAAGAGTAATAAGCAAATTACAAATCCAATTACAAATTATCTAAGCCATATACCGATTCATAAATCCTTTTTGTACCTGATGCATTTGGATGTGAAGTTAGTGCATGGTAAAAATTGTATCCATTTGACATAGATTTTTAGATATCTATCAAAATTTACTTTGCAATAATTTAGTTCCATATTTCTACTTGAAGAATGGATGCCTATATCATATTTGGAAATTATGTGTTTCACATGAGACAAAGAGAGAAAAAAATTAATATGGGAGGCTAATTTTAACAAATATTTAGGTAATTTTGGATTTCAAATGAGTTTCTTAGTTTTGCATAAGTACTTCTCCTAGCCACAAATCTGGATTGATGTATCCAAATACATCAAGCCTTGTGTTACATGAATATTTGTTAAGCTAATTAATAAGAATAATGGTCTGTACACATTCATATTAGTCTCAATGAAACCATGATAATTTGTTTACATTTATTTTATATTAGATTACTACTACTAAGCATGGCATTGATTTTGTTTATGTAGTAGTTTATATATTCTTAAACATGGAAAGTCTCATAACTTGTAAGAAATAAAACAAAAATCTAAAAATAACACAATTATACTTTTAGAATTTGTGGATTGACTTTGGAATCCTAGAAACCATTATATTGATAGAGATACAAGATTTTTGAGATATTTCTAAAATCACTTTAATCTAGGCAAACATAAAGTTAAACAAAACTACCACCTTTCATCCACAAACTAATGGACAGAAAAAAATGGTAAATAAGATGATAGTGCACCTTTTTAGAGTGTACATATGAAAGAAGCAACATATTTGGGATGAAATATTTATTTTTATTCAAAATAAATACAATAGAACCCTACATAGATCTACTACACAACACTTTTCAATTCTACTTGGGTTTCAAACCTTTGGAATCCATTGACGTGGATTATATTAATCTTCCATCAATAATATGAAATTATTCATGTCAAAATGAAGTTGACAAATCTATTAAGTTCATTGGCATATTCATAACATTCAATAAAAAGTGAAAATCATTATGTAATAGGCTAATGCAAAATATAAGTAACACCATGATAAGAATAAAACATAACACACCTTCCAAGTTGATGATTAATTTTGGATACAACTATAAAAGGAAATACTATTAGGAAATTTCCAAAAGCTTCATATAATTCAATTCATTCCATATACCATCAGAAGGCAAATTGGAGATAAAACTTTTGAGCCTAATCTACCTTATTATCTTGGGTACATCTAGTCTTAAATTTAAAACTTTTGTGCCATTAATTTCCAATTATTTTAGATATTTTAAATGTTGTAGTGAATTTTCAATAAATAGAGATCATTAGAGATTTTAGTATCCTAGAAAACTTTGATCAATCTATTGATACTGAGGGTAAACATACATGTTGACAATATATCATTTTCTTCTATACTTTCAAAATAGGTAAGGTTCCTTCCTAGTGAAGATGGTTTACAAAATTCTATTTTTTCAATTTGTTTCCACATCTCTTATCACAAATTCAAGAAATGGGGACCATATATATTCAAGGAGGGGTGACTAATCTAGGAGGATATTAACCACTAGATCTTATCACAACTTACCAATGCATGAACATTAGTAACATCACCATTTGGTTCCATGCCTATGTGCTAAAATTTACCAATGTGTGAACATCATTATAATAAACATTTAATTTGATGCCTATGCATCAATATTTAAAATATAGCTTCACTTCTTTGCTATTGCATGGCTCATGTAGTTTCAGTATTATAGACCTCAAATCATTAGTACTGGAATTAATTGACATCACAACATTCACAAAGTTATGAAGCAATTGTTACCAACTCTTTTAATTCTTTAAGTGATGTTTCCTCTTCCTCCATTTCATTTTCATATAAAGTTATGTAGTTATCCCCTATGTGTGGGGAAGTGTGTGCATAAGGGTGAAATATATTGCATGATGATGCATGCCATGATATAACTTATAACTTGATAAATATTTCTCATGGGTTTATATTTTAATTCTTCATATATCTATAATATTATTACTCTTATGTTTGATATAAAAATAGAGATGAATAGGGAATAATAGTTTAGTTGTGTAGTTGATTGATATAGCTTTAATAGGTGTTTACTTGGTATTTTGTAAATGAGTAATGAGAAGGATTAGACTTGTATATATGCCATAAAATTTGAAATTATCTCATGATAATGTTCAATAAGATAAATATACTAGACCATAGGTTTCAAAACATTTTTAATTTGGATGACTTTTGGAAACTAGATACTAGATAAGGATCTAGGCACTACTATTAGTGATAGTGTTCCTATTTGGCCGGTAATGTATATAAGGATAGAATACAGGTATGGATATGAAATTGATAGTGAAGGATGCTATAATTTTTTAATCTTTTTGTGTAGTATGGGAGACCTAGGTCATCACAATTATATGGATCAGACTAAGAGATAAGCACTTAGGCACAATGCGATGGTGAATACGAGCCTTTCAACAACAAGGAGATATAGAGCTGAAAGGTAAATCCCTAATTGATATTTTTCAAACGTATAAGACTGATATGCTATAAATGTTTATTAATAATAGCTGTATTCCCTCCCCCTTTAATCTAGTAATGCATAAGGATGAAATTATTATGTTAAAGGAAATAAATGCATACTTGGGTATGTAAAACAAACCATGCCTTTGCTTGATCCCACCTTGAGTGATTTACTGGTTTATGACCTATAACCAAGAGCATGTTATAGTATAAATAATTGTATATAATCTAAATTTTTAAATAATTGAAATGATTTAAAATAAAGAGAGACAAGAATTACACTTGTGTGTCAATGTAACCATGTTATCTTTAGATGTTTTGACTTGGTAAATATGTTTTTTTATGAAGCACTGGAGTTGGAATAGGTTTAGACCTGAACCTTAGAGATTTGAATATGGATATTGGCAGGTATTATGCCTCTAATCCAATGCAAAGATGAATTATCACATGATCATTTAGATCACTATATCTCAATCATACAACTCAAGTGTGAATATGTATAATTTAGTGAGGGTGAGTGATTAAATCAAATAATCTTATAAATATGGTGAGATTCAATAATTTAATCACTCAAAAATATAAATATGGTGAGGTTGAATGATTTAATCACTGTAAGCTATAAAATGAATCAACTATTGTAAGTAACATAAAAGACTTGATAATAGTACATTTTGGTGTAATTGATGCATCTTGGTGAGTAGTATGATTGGTAAATGTTGTAATTTTAAGTCAAATAACATGGAATATGCATCTATAATATGTCTAATATGGAGTATATATATTATAAATCTTTGAAATATATGAAAAATTAGTGCAATGTATAGGATTTTGACTCATGCATATCTGAATCATGAACTAAACTAGAGATTATGTAAGTGTGGAGGTCATGTATTTATGATATTCCCACACTAAAGTATGTAGATACTGAGTAAGTGTGTAAGTGGGGAGGTCATGTTTTTATGACCTGCCCCACAACAATTTAGAGATATTGAGAAAATGTATAAGTGTGGAGGTCATTTTTGTGTGACGTACCCCCACTAAAATATGGAAACTATGAAAATGTGCAAGTGTGGAGGTCATGACTTTATGACATACCTACAATGAAACATCCCCCATTATGAAGTGAGGGAAATATAATATGGAAGGTACCTTACCTCAAAATAATAAGGTAGCTATATAATCTATGTATGATTCATGTAGCATATAGGGATACCATGTTGAAGTAGATATATAAATTTAGTTCATAGTATGTGATCATATCAAGTCATAAGATTCATGATATAAATCATGGAAATATCTAGAGAGTAACAATACAAGATCAACAAATAATAAAACACACACACAAGAGTAGTAAATTTAATGTTAAGGATTGGTCCAAGGAGACCCCATACAAGGGGCATGGTCAAATGCCACAAGATTGAAAGGGATGACATATTTAAATGTCCAATCATATAAATGACATATTCAAATATTCAAACAACATACAATGGCACAAGGGCTAACAAGGAAGGAACATATTAAAATTTTCTACAATTGAGACTATATAAAAAAAATGAAATACACTCAAAAAAGTGACAATGTGAATAAATGAAGTAAAAACAACCGACATAAGCATAGTATACTAGTCCTTGCATATATGTGAAGGAAAAAAATGTTATGTAATATACCATATCAAATACACTGTGAAAGATATGAGAATAGGTATAGGAATGTGTAAGTGTCTATAAATAAGATCAAACATGATAATGTATAAATGATCATAAATATATGTAACCTATATCAATTATGATCAAAGAAGTAGATTTGCTGAATGTACTATATGGCATGGTTAGAGGAAAGGCCCAACATCTAGAAGTGTATATATCATGCATTTTGGTATGTCTATATCACAATCAAATACATGTGAAACACATATACAATAAAATGACATGTTATCTATAGACATCCAATTATTAACACCATTATGTTTTGAAATTATCAATCTTACTTGAATTACACTCAAATGCATAATTTAGGCCAAAATCACTAAAACACGCTAAATGGTTCAAACTTGTTATATACAAGTGATGATTTAGGCCAATGTATCCCTAAATGGGACAATGTATTATATGTGATTCCTAACTTTTCTTAAGTCATTTTGAGTCAAAATGACAATTTTCTATTTTGGTGCTCTAGACCACTCTTTTCTTCTAATTCATTAGTATACATCATGTACCTTTTTTATTTTGTGTTGGAAACATCCTAAATGGGATAATGGTCTGTACACATCTAGCATCACCTTATAATTCATTTTGAGTCAAATTATGACCCAATAATATTACTTTCTAACCATTTTGAATAATTGTTCACTTTTTTCCAAAGAATTGCATGCAAATTAAGTAATCTTACTTAGAAAAAATAAATCAAATTAAGAGCTTAATTAAAAATTCCATGGAGCAAATTGAATATTTATTTATTGGAAAATGATTCTAAATATCTTCATCACCTAGTGACATGATCAATGGGGTGGCATCCATAAGCCATAAATACACTAAATATCAGTTATGGGCACCCATTCCTCAATATTGCCCCTTCCTCCCAAATAATTATGAAGATATTTATGGATTTAATTTTAAACATTAGATTAATTCATGACCACATAGATCAATCTTGAGATAGATGGCCATGGTTGATCTTGAACCATTTTTAAAATATATAAATAGAAGGGCATAGAACATCATTTTAAAGCTTAAATTATGTAAACTTATAATTCAAGATTATCTCTACAAGCTCTCTTTATGTTGATTATTGTGTATTATTTTTAATAGGTTAGCTTCACTTGATAGGCATAGATGATATTTATTATCTTGAGCCTAGATTATGCATGGTGATCTTGAGATAAGGGAGGATCTTATAATCTATTGTTCATGAAGACAAGAACACCAAATTAAAGGGGAAAACATGCTTACAGTTGCTTTTAGATGGTGGAATCACTTGGGAAGGTAATATGCATGTGTGCTTTCTTTCAATTTCTTCTTATTGTCATTAGCAAAACCCAAAGAATAAGTTATCTTAGATTGTTAATTCTTATGCATTCTTTGTGTTTTCATGACTAATTTTTGAACTAATCTTTTTTGTAATCCAACACTACATTTTGGTGTGTTAATGGGACCATAACATCCATTCAAGCAAGGAAAACATCTTATCAATCTCCAATTTCCACTAAAGTCATTTAAAATTCCTTAAAAAATAATTTGTTTACTTATTTTCCCATGTTTATAATGTTTTTTGTGCACACACATGTCACATAGTGATTGATGACAATTCAGAGTGACTAGCATCCATTAGGTCTAACCATGATCAGTTGGGTTGTAGAGAAAAATACATATAATTTTTTTTATTTTAGAGCTTTATTTAAGTTTGTTTCTAATAAATTGAGTTTTATAAATCTCTAGTCTAAACATTTCTTGATCTAACAGGTTTTCTTTTGGAAATTTTATCCTAATAACTACTTTTGAAGCATAACATTTTTGCCTTCGGATTCATAGGTGACTGTTATTGGTCATTTTTGATCGAACATGGTTGTGTTATGACCGATAGTGGTCTTGTAGGAATTGGCACCAATCAACAGTGACTGGTGTTGTTCTTTATGTTTTTTAAAAAACATAGACCCAAGAGCATGTCTTCCAAAGTTGCTTGTCTCAAATTCAAAAGTGATTCAAAGCTAAACAAGACTATCTAAATTTTTATGCAAGACCTAAATGGAGAAGTGGTATTTTGAGAATAACTAAGTCTTTTAAACTTCCATTTGGTGTTTAAAAAGAATTAGAAACCTTCCCTTTGGTGTTTAAAAGGAAAATTGCATGTTTATTTTGAATGTTTTGTGATTTTTAAAAAAAGTTTTTGTAAACTAAGGCTAAGGGGCCAAAGAACATCACCAAACACTTCAATTTAGTTCTTGAAACCACACTCACTTCAAAGTTATAATAATTTTAAAAGTCACCTATTTCTTCTTTTTTAGATTGTTTGAGTATGAATAATTACACGTGTATGCTCTCCCCCTATCCCCTATAGGGAACTCAGGTGATCAAAAGTGCCTTTTCATTACAATTGTGCCTTTGTCCAAGGCATGAAAATGAATTTTTATAGAGTTTCCCTAAAACCCATATGGTTTGTGTAATCTAAAAACAACCCTAAAGATTTTTTACTTAGATTTTATTTCATGCATTTTGGCTTATGAGGGGGATGTCATTACCTCTCACAAGGTCTTTAAGGAAGCTTTGACTCAGGGCTTCATCTCTTGGCATTAGCTTCAGCCCCTCTCCATGAGGAGTATGTTAATTAGGATCACCTTGATGGCATAATGTTTTTAGTGGTTAAACTATCTCTATTAGTGGAAATCTCATCCAAAATATATGATCATTAAAAACATCACACTACACTGAGTAATTGATGGATGTAGTAGTTGTAAAAAGGACTAGACCTTTTCACAACAAGTTGTTTGATGTGGATCCAATTGACATGTTGTATCCCTTGTGTTAGCCACACTTGGGACCATCTAGATTGTTGGAATTTGTAAGTTTTAGAAAGCCCCAATTACCATGGAGTATTGTTGATGTAGGGTGCACCCAAAGGTCCATGCCATAGTATTGTCACTTGGAATAAGGAGGTGTGTAAAATACCCTACTATATAATCACTTTTATTTTGGATGAACACTTAATTTCCTTCCAAGTGTATGTATATAGATGGAATTCAATAATACAAAGTAAATGTTATCAGTTTAGGGATTAGGATGATTACTTAGATGCATTTATCTTTTGATCTTAGATTACTTGGTCCTTGATTTGAGTCAAAACTTGATTGTAAACAAATTTCATAACCAAACACATTTTCCACAACCAATTAATAGCTTCTAGCCTTACACTGGAAAGACAACATTATTTATCAGTGATCAAAATTAGCCCTATTGGGGCAAACTTGTTTTATCATGATCATATTTGCTCTAATGGAGTACATTATTATTTCTTCTATCTTTTGAAACATGTTCCTCCTTTCTTCTAATTTCAAGCTTTCCACACTTTTGACCCATTATGGTAATGTTTTAGTGTGAAACTTGTCTCGAGTTTGATCAATGTTGAAGCATGCATCTTAAAATCTTGCTTTGGGTGTGTTTAAATTATGTCGCTTCTATTTTTGAATTGTATCCTTCCCATTCACCCTATCTTTCAGGCCCATAATATTCTAATTATATTTTGATCATTGATAGAATCAATGCATGAAATAATTAGCTCATTTGAATTTAATATTTTTCATGGGTTAATCTCACTTTTTCTCTCTTTTTTAGAATCCATCCTTCTCTTTCATCCTTGTATGTCCTCTTGAAGGGGAATCATGGGTCATTTTTGATTTATTCTTAACAAATCTTTTCTCTGAAAACATGTTGCTTCATGTGAATGTCTCACTACACCTTCTCAAATAGGAGAAAATGTAGACATCCAATTCTTAACACCATTATGTTTTAAAATTGTCAATCTTACTTGAATTGCACTCAAATGCACAATTTAGGCCAAAATCACTAAAATGTGCTAAATGGTTTGAGCTTGTTGTATACAATTAATGATTTAGGCCAATGTATCCCTAAATAAGGCAATGAATTTCATGTGATTCCTAACTTTTCTTAAATCATTTCAAGTCAAAATGATGATTTCACATTTTGGTACTCTAGATCACTCTTTTCTTCTAAGTCATTAGTATACATCACATATCTTTATTATTTTATGTCAACAACATCCCAAATTTAATAACATCATGTTTACATCTAATGTCAGCTTTCAATCCCCCTGAGTCAAATTATGACCTGATAATATTACTTTTTAACCATTTTGATTAATTGTGGACCATTTTCCAAAGAAGTGCACTAAAATTGTTTAATATTAGGCAAATTAACTCAAATTAAGAGCTTAAGTAAGAATTTAATCAAACAAATTGAATATTTATTTATTGGAAAATGATTCTAAATATATGAATAACCTAATGACATGATCAATGGGGTGGCATCCATAAGCTATAAATGCATTAAAGATCAGGTTTATGGGCACTCATGCCTCATTAATGCCCCTTCCTACCAAATCATTATGAGGATATTTATGTATTTAATTAAAAAAATTAGATTAAATCATGGCAACACATCTTAATCTTGAGATGGATAGTCATGGTTGATCCTGACCCATTTGAAAAATCTATAAATAGAAGGGCATTGAACATCATTTTAAACATTAAATTTTGTAAACTTATAATGAAAGATTATTTCCACAAGCTCTCTTTGTGTTGACTATTGTGTTTTATTTGCAATACGTTAGCTTCACTTGATAGGTATAGATTAGATTTTTTATCTTGAGCCTTGAGATAATGGAGGTACTTGGCATCCATTGTTGATGAAGATAAAAACACCATATCAAGTAGAAAATCATGCTTGGAGATGATTTTGGATGGTGGGATCACTTGGGAAGGTAATATGCATATGTGCTTTCTTTTAATTACTTCTTATTGTCATTAACAAACCCCATATAATAGGTTGGCTTAGATTGTTAGTTCTTATGCATTCTTTGGGTTTTCATGACTAATGTTTGAAATAATCCTCTTCGCAATCCAACACGACACTATCTACTAACATAAAACAAACAATATAAATTCCTAGGATCTAATAAGATCTAGGAATTTTGAATATTTTCATATTTTTAAAATTTTTCTTAATGTTTTTTATATTTTCTTGAATATTTATTTTTTAAATTTTTTTGAATACTTGATTTTTAAGAATATTTTGGAATGATTTTCTTAATGTGCATTGAATGGATTAAGTTTTTTAGGATTTGAATATTTGGAGTGAAAATTTTTTATAGCATGATACTCTTATATCCTTACTTGTTTAGCATAATCACCATCACCATTGTATTGTATGTAAATTAAACTTCCCTTGCAGGAGAATGAAATACCATATTGGTTTTGATCAATTTTAAATTCCATTTGATATAGCCAAAATGAACCCAATTTAAAGTTGTGTTGAGTTATATGGGGCATGACCCATTATTTTATTTGGATGACACATGGTACACAATTAATTAGTATTATTATGAATCTGAATGAGTTTTCCTAATATTTTTTTTGATGTAAGTCTTTGATGGTATAACCAAGTTGTGCTAAATGTCTTTAATTATAGAAAGTTTCTTTATTTGTAGGATCAATATGGTTATGGTGAACATAAGATCCATCCATGAATGATGTAATTGTTAAATACTTTTGGTGAGGATGATTTTTGCTTGGTTCAATTGGAAGTGGTTGTAGAGTATGTCGATGTGGTATTGGTCCCATATTGAATAAATTTGCAAAGGTTTCATATAAATATTTGGGATGCCACAAATTTTTTCATTACATTCACTTGGTAATTCATTCCCATCATATGTATCATGAACAAAACATTTGTAATTTGTGGGAGATAAATTGAAATCTTTGTTATATTTGAGTAGGAAACAAGCATATCTATGTACATCCAAGTATATGTGGGTAAATGAGGTATAAGTTTAAAATTTAATGGAGGATTAAGTCCAATACTAAATAAGAATTATAGTTCCAAATCTTAAGTTTGATAAACTATGGCATATCGAACTTCCTTTCCAAGTATAAGTGGGTAAATATGGTATAATGTTTATGTAATGTCCTTTCTTTTAATGGAGGATTAAGTCCTATACTAAATAATAATTATAGTTATAAATCCAAAGTTTGATATGATATGGCATATGATGCATTTTTGAATCTAATAGAATAATGTTGAAGGGATTCATCATCATGTTGTTTGAAGTTTTGTAAATGTTCTAATGTAAAATTTGGCACATTATCTGTATTAAAAGATAAGAAGAAAACATCTTGTAATTTATTGAATGTAGTTAAGAAACCATTTGGTAAACTATATAAATAATCACAAGCTTCATTTGTAGGTCTCATAAGAAATTATTTTAACAATATTTAGTCATCTTTATCCCAATTTATAAAAGAATGTACATATTAAATTATATGTTTGGAAGGATCTTCATGGTAAAAAAATGAAGGTAGTGTTGACATGATAAAATCTTGTGGATAAGGATATTCAAATGCACATTTTTTAAGAGGTTCATTTTGGATAATGTTATCATTAGTATTAATATTCTAACATGACATTTTTACTTTGAGAATTGAAACTTATCTTTAGATCTGTCCTATAGTTCTCATCATAGACATAAGATAAGTAGTAAGAGTTTTTGAAGTTTAAAAAGATGTAATTATTGGGTGTAATTCATAATTTATTTTAAACATAGGAAAAATAGATGCCTCATCATTATGGTCATTTTCTTGAGCTTTTCATCATTTGAAATATTTACAATTTTTGGTAATTGACCTTCACTTGAAAGTTATATAACTTTTGGTGATGGTGCATCTTTTGGAAAGTTAATCATATTTTATAATTTGGTGAGTGTGAGTGATCCAAGTCAAATCACACTATAAATATGGTGTATTTGGATGATTTTATCAATCCATCCTATAAAATTTGTAAGATTTAGTGATGTAATAACCTCAACCTTGCCAAAAAAAACCCAACTACTATAGTAGAATGGCTCAATAACAATCTATAAAAGTCCATCCTGGTGTATGCTAAAGTCCATATAAGTATTTGAAATTTGAAATCTGATTTAATTTTTCAAAATTAGGTGTTATTTTAAATGGCATATACACCTCATAAATGTCTCAAGCTAAAACATGGGTATAATAATGGTACCAATGTATATAATTCCATCACAAATGTGTATCTAAATCATATAACTATGTAATTTGGATAATTTGAAATCTATATAAATGTGGAAGACATGTTCCCATGACATGTCCCCACTAAATTTGAAGAATCATATAAATGGTGTAATTGTAATATAAAAATGTCGAGTATTGAATAAGTCTGGAAGTCATGCCTTTTTGGTATGCCCCTATCGAGATATGAAACTTTGAAGGTGTGAAAGCCATGCATCTATGACATTCCCCCATTTATATGCTCTCATTTTAAGGTTAGATAAAGTAGAAAATGGTAGTTACCTTACCTCAAACGGATAAGATAACTATATAATCTATGTAAGGATCATGTATCATATAGGAGTAACATGTCCAGGTAGATATAGCAATGAGGTATATAGTATGTGATCACATCAAGTCCTAAGATGCATGATGTGAATCATAAAAATGTCTAGATAATAAGAGTAAAATCTCAAAAAACAATCAAGCACACACATGATCACTCAAATAAAAATCAAAATATACTGGTCTAAGGATACCTCAAACAAGGGGCATGCTCAAATGTTGCATAATCAAATGGACATAACTTAGTTAAATGTCATCAAAGCATATAAAGATGTGAAAAATTACACATACAACAAACTATGACATATGAAAATATCATAATAGGCAAACAAAGGCATATGGGCCATAATCAATGGAGCATACTGAAATGCCCAAATAAAGAATACATATTTTTAAAAATACATTCAAGGAAGTGCATAAATAGAAATCATGAAACATAATCAACCAACATGAACATATCATAGTAGTCTTTGAATATATGTGTTAATAAAAAAATGTAAGTACATAGCATATAAATTACACTATGAAAGATATAAGCATGGATAAAGGCATGCATACATATATAATATCAAATATGATAATAGAAAATGATCATGAAATGGTATAACTTGGATGTATCATGATCAAATAAGCATATGCCCCCAATGTCTAAATGACATGAGTAAAGGGAAGGACCAACATTTAAAAATGCATAGATCATGTGCCTGGATATGCTTGTATCACATTCAAAAGATGAGTGAAACACATGTGAATATAGAAATATATAATATGATTTCCACCAACATGGAAATAATATCATAGATGTGAAGAAGCCAATAAGGTATGTAAATATTGAATATTTTTAGATTTTTAAAATTCTTATTTTTTGGTATTTTTTAGGAATATTGGAAAAGAAAAGACTATCCTATGATCTCATCTAAAGAATGATCATAAGCATATACCTCTTGTAAAATTGGAGCAATAAATAGTGGCAATATCAAGGGGCATGTATAGGTGTAATATCTACTAATGTAGGATATGTAATGCTTTGCATATGTTTAATAGGACTTTGTGGTTGCTAGAAAATAATAGAAGGAATGGGGGTTCATGGATCCCATCATTGAGTGATTTGTAATTTTTTGGATTAGGAAAAATAGGAACATGTTTTGTTTCTATAGGTAACTGAGAATGTTATGTAGATGTGGATGTAGATTCCATAGAATCCACTAGGAAAAGGACTTATATTAGCGGTCATCTTCTATAAAGGTTGATAGATCACATGTTCCTTAAAAAGAGTAACGTGGGATGCCTTGAACCTCTTATAATAAATAGGAGAAAGAGGTATAGATGTATATTTTCAAAATTCAATAATTTCTCTATCTACCATGTAATCATTTGTTCAAGAGTAAAAAAATCGTTATCTTAGATCTTCTTTATGCCATAGTAAGTGCAATAGTGTTATCCTTATACCTTTTCAAATCAATGTGGTGGATAATGAGAATTAGGAGGAAGTTTTATCATCCATTTATCCATTAGTGTACGCAATTTATCAAGTGGTCTATCTCAGTACTAATCAAACTAAAGTGGCTACCCTTTTGTAAAAGCATATGGTTTGATTATAAGAGGTATGTTGTAAGCATGTTCCTTATCTTTCGTCAATAACTAAATATTGTTCGTTCTTTGGTAGTCATTATCGATTATAAATAAATAATTGGAATTGGCTCATGACCCTTAGTTTTATTTCTTGCTTTGATATAATTTTTTATACCATGTTTACATTTAGGTGGGTATATAGGTAATTTAGTTTTAGTATTTGTTAAAGCACATGCATATTTATGCACATCCCAATATAATGTTTTAAATAAATCAAAGGGCTTGTAAAATTCTATTTCTTTCAGTTTTGAAAGAAGACCCCTACTCAATATAAAATTTCACTTCCAAATTTGAGGGGGTATATTTTAAGGAGCATAATATATGCTTAAATCTAATAGCATAGTCTTGAAAGGATTCATCCTCATTTTGAATTAAGGACTACAAATGCGCTAATGGTAGTTTGGGTATTTCATACTTATGAAAATTAGATAAGAATACATAATCAAGATTTTTAAAGGTTTATAGTAAACCATTTAAGAGTGTATATAACCAATCAAGAGCCTCTTGAGTTAAATTTATATGGAAATATTTTAATAACAAGCATCCATCTTTATCCCAATTTTCAAAGGAGTGTATACATAACTTAAAATGTTTTGTAAGATCTCCTTTCCCATGAAAGGAAGAGAATGTAGGCATGATAAATGTGGAAGGATATATATATATATATATATATATATATATATATATATATATATATATATATATATATATATATATATAATTAAAAAAAAAAACTCTAGTAAGGGGTTGGTCCTTTGAGATATTATAATTAAAAGTGGCCTCATGGGAGGAAACTTACAACTTAAGAATATTCATTTGTTGTTGAAGTTATCCCATAGTAGTCATTAGAGATAAAATATCACTAGGTAGTGTTGGTAAAGAGGTTGAATAATTGATTAGAGCTTTTATTTTTCCATCCATATGGAACATAGGAATAATAGGATCCTTACAACCCTCATTTTATTCTAATATAGGATCATTATGTGGTTTATAAACATTAGGTAAAGGCATATCCACTTTGCATGATGATTCAAGAGAGATTATTATATCATTTTGGATAAGGTTAATGCCATAATTATTTTAAATATCTTGAGTAATTGGATTATGATTACATGCAAGAGGGATAAAATATGTAATTTCATTGTTTTCATTTATAATTGGAACATGATTTTTAGAACAAAATGTAAAAGAAAGAGAGAGAGAGAGGAATGTTTTCCACTTTACTTGAAATATTATCATATGAAGGAAATATGTAAGCTTCATTTTAATTTTTTAATTCAAAATAAAATGGGGTAAGACATATAATATCTCTTTATACTATAGGTACATCATTGTTATATGAGAAATGGTAAATTAACATAATTAACTTTTGAACCCTGAGTTTCCTTATTTCTACTTGACTTTTGAAAATATTTCATTAAGAAAGCTTTGGAAAGATATTTTATTATTTTTATTGAATTGGAAGAAGAGTACAATAACATGAATCTACACCAATTTGGATAATACTATCATTTTAATCTTTATAATCTAAAAGAATAGGGAGATAAGTAGAGCATGAATTTTTATAATTGAGGTATAGATAAAGAAGTACTTTCACTAGTTACATTTATGTGATCTAAATAATGAATAATATTTTCCACATTGTCATTACTTTGGAAAGAAGGCACACACTCACTTTATTCACTATGTTTTTTTCAATATGGAAAGGGAAGAAAAGTAGTTAATTTTTGGTGCATATTGATAAAGTTTTCATGAAACATTGTTAATTTTAACATCATAAGTGCTAATTTATTACATGTCGATTGGATCATATTTATCTGATGCATTAACAATGATATTATGTAACTTTTTAGGCCTTTCATTATTGAAAATAGGAGAAATAAGAGAACTATGATCCTCATATTTAAATTCAATTGGGGTATAATCACACTCATAACCATATGAAATCATCCTATGATTGTCAACATATTCATTTAGACTTAAATTTTCGTCATTAGTTTTTTCTTATCATAGTTATAAGAAAAATAATATTATTGAGCACTTTTTTCTAATGTCATAATATCCACATATGAAATACATTGGTGATTAGGAATATTAAACCAATGATCCCAAAAATGGGGTTCCTATAGCTTGTAGTAGAAGTAAACATGTTAAGAAAGGCTAAACATTTGGATGCAAACACAAAGAGGATAAGAACAATGCCTAGGGAAAAAATAGAAACAAAAATTACTTAAGCTATGCCCATGAAATAAATCAAATATGGAAAATAAATAAATGATGTAGTAAAAAAACACTATTCATGGGCACTATTCCTAAGTTACTATTCCTTAATGAGGTGGCAGACACTATTCATCTTGATGAGTTTTTCACAACAATATTTTTGAGTGTTTAGGTGGCATGGGTTGAATTTATCATGTGGGTAAAGGAAAGAGTGGTAAAAAAGAGAATCCATCACATTTTGGAGGCTTGTGATAATGGGGAGACATGTTCTAATATTCTTGATTGGTATCCTCTTTTTTATTTTGATTTTCCATGAGAGGTGGATCCAACTTTGCCATGTGAACTTTCTCCTTAACAAATAATTACTCCATGTGGGAAATGTGGCATGGATTTCTTGGGGAGACCCTTTTTCCTTTGATGGAGATTCTCCCTTGTGAATGGGTGGATCCATTTTGGGCCCCCATTGTTTCTCTATTGTTTTTTTTGCCTCTCATGTCTTTTCTATATATAGATGTATTCATGTTTTATGCAGGGAGGCAAATTTGGGGAGTATTCTTAGAGAGAATCCTTTTGTGCCTCTTTGGCATGTTGGAAAAGTGTTGTGAGAGTGTTTGATGGCATGCAATTTATAATTGTAATCCTTTGTTTATTAATGAGAATTTGTGAAGATATTTTATGATAAAATCTTGAGTTATTTATGTATCTTGTATCTTGTGGATATTATGGATTTTTTTATCTTGTGGATATTATGGATTTTTGAATACATTATGTGGTTGGAGGCTACATAAATTGGTATTAGAGCAAATAAGAAGCTTTTGGAGAGAAGAGTGTTTATAATCAAGAGTGCATACTTATTTGGAATTTATTTTACAGGTTTTGAAGATGAAGAAGAAGAGTGGTAGAGTCCCACTAGAATAAAGATTGAGGAAGAAATTGAAGACCTAGGATAGGTTGTTGGAATTGATGCTAGAAAGATATGAAAAGTGTGAGAGTGAAGAGGCAGAAGAGATGGTGTGGGAGTTGATGGAATCCCTAGGATAAAAGGTGTTTGCATTTAAGAGAGAGATATACACATGGAATATTGAAGAGTGCAACCATAGATAGTTGTATAAGAGAGAAAAGAAGATGAAGAAGGAAATTGCCATGAAATGCAATGTGAGAAAAGAGGCTTGTGAACAACCCATAAATAAAGGCATCCAAGAAGATATGTATGAGGATGATGTGAAGGTGGTGTTTTGTCTACTAGATGAAGGAGAATACTTATTTTAAGATGGGGAAGAGATTATGTGTTGTCATGAGTGGGAAAATTCATTTTTTGGTGTATGATGATAATGAGGTTACCAAGTTTGAGTTGAATGTGGATGAACATTGCAGCCATATAGAGCTGTAAGATTATTTGGAGGAATCTCTGGATGAAGAGGATGTCGTTAAATCAAGTGCACACATGGATATATTAATATATGTGTAAGTAAATGCACATGTGGAGAGTGTAGAGGATGAAAAAATAACCATGGGATTTGTTTTGTATGGACCATTGGTAGCCCATAGTGAAATTGAAGAAGAGTTGTATGTTTCTTGTCAAGAAACTTTGGGTGAAGATGTTGTGCAAGTATGTGCACATGATTATATGGAGGATGATGGAGATTATACCTATGTAATATGGCATGAGAGTGTATAAAATTTCAGCCATAAGGAGTTGTATGGAGAGAAATATTAAAACCTTGAAGATGTGCATGTGGGTGAAGAGAGCAATAAAATACTGTTGCAAGTTTCCATGATAGAATATTTGGAGGAGAATTTTGTGCAAGTGGGTTCACATGATAGTGATATGAAAGATGTTTTTGTAACCATGAGAGAGGAACAACAAGTGGTTGTAGTGTGTGATTTAGAAGATAATCCAATAGGTGGTTGGATGATGAGTGAAGAAAGCCAGGTGGGATTTTGGTGGAGGTGGATGGTTAGTGGTGGGCTAGAGCTCACATGGGAAAATGAGATGCATGGTGGAGTATCTTGAAGGAGGAGGTTATTTTATGATAGTGGGATTCAACCCGAATATGAATCCATTGGGATATGGATGAGTATTTTACAGAAGACAATTATGATCCCATAAGGATGGTTTCAAGGCAAGTATGTAGATGTTAGAAGTAGAGAAGGAAAAAAATTTCTTTAGGTGTACTTGGTATGTTGGATGGGGATGCTGTGGTCATTGCCCGTCATGACCAAAAGAGTGGTTCTACAACTTACCCCATCTATGTGATCAAGAGATCACATTATCTACCTTGGGTGTTTGATTTAGGAGCATCCAAAGGTTTGAGAAATTTTGCATCACCCAAAAATAAAGTTGTGTGATTTTATTTTTTTTAGAATAAATGGTAAGGATACAATCAAGGCAACTCATGG
This sequence comes from Torreya grandis, assembly GCA_037957365.1. Lineage (NCBI taxonomy): Eukaryota > Viridiplantae > Streptophyta > Pinopsida > Cupressales > Taxaceae > Torreya > Torreya grandis. The sequence goes on from JARHVA010000452.1 coordinate 3,604,116, forward strand.
GATTTGAGTTGATTTCAATTGGAGGAGAATGATGTAGCAGGAAAAACATTATTCATGTAGCACTATTCATGAGTACTATTCATTAATGATGTGGCAAAAACTATTCATCATAGTGAGGTGTCCACAACACTATTCTTGAGTGTTTAGGTGGCATAGGATGAATTTGTCATGTGGGGCATGAAAAGAGTGGTCAAAAGACAAACTTATCCCTTTTGGAAGCTTGTGCTAAGTGGGGAGACATGAATCACTATTTTAGATTGACATCTAATTTTTCCATGTGACCTTGATTAAAGGTGGTGGAAACTTTCCAAAGATGTTTTGTAATTGGTCAAAGATGACCCCATAAAGTATGTGGCATGGATTATCTTGAGCTACATCTTGTCTCTTGACAATATTACCTCTATGTGAAAGAGTGGGATGAATTTTGGGCCTCTTCTATTTCTTTCACTCAGTCTTCCTTTATAAATATTTAAATGCATGTTTCCTTTGCTTGTTATGGAGGATAGGTTGGAATGGGGTGAGTTTATGAGGATAGGCTTGTGTGGAGCCTTTGAGGAAGCATCCTTATCATGTTGGTCAAGTTTGTATGTTGAGAGTTAAGCTTGGTAAAGCTTGTGTAGTGGCATGCATGGTTGGCATAGCCTTGTGAAATGTAATGTGTTATTGTTGATTAATGAAAATTGAGAGGTTATTTTGAGAATTAATTATGAGATTGTTATGTTTTTGAGAGAGGAATATGGATTGGTGAATCCATTATGTGGTTAAAGGCCACATCAATTGGTATCTCTTTATTTAGTGTAGTGTTCATGTGTTCATGTTTTCATGTGTTTGTGTGATCATGTTTTCATTTGTGTGTCTACGAATCTTGGAGAAAAATCAGGAAAACTCATAGGAGATGAGTTATATTCAACTAGAGGAGGATGATGCAATGGAAAAACACTATTCAATGATGATGTGGTAGACTCTATTCATCCTAGTGAGGTGTCTACAACACTATTTTTGAGTGCTTAGGTGGCATGGGTCAATTTTTTCATGTGGGGTAAAAAAAGAGTGGTCAAAAATAGAATCCATCACCTTTTAGAAGCTTGTGATAGTGGGGAGACATGTTCTACTATTCCTGATTGGTATCTATTTTTTTCTTTTGACTTTCCATGAGAGATGGAGCTAAATTTGCCATGTGAACTTTTTCCTTAACTAATAATGACCCCATGTGGAGAATGTGCCATGGATTTCTTAGAGAGACCATTTGTCCTTTGATGGAGATTCTCCCATGTGAATGGGTGGAGCCATTTTGGGCCCCCATTATTTTTTCCCTCTTATGTCTTTTCTATATATGGTTGTATTAATGTTTTGTGGAGGGAGGGAAATTTATGGAGTAGGATTAGAGAGAAGCCTTTTGTGCCTCTTTGGCATGTTGGCCAAGTGTTGTGAGAGTGTTTGATGGCTTACATTGATGGCATGCCATTTTTGATTGTAATATTTTGTTGATTAATGAGAATTTGTGAGGATATTTTGTGATAAAATATTGAGTTGTTTATGTATGTTGTCGATATTATGAATTTTTGAATCCATTATATGTTTGGAGGCCACATCAATATAGTAATCCAAAAATGAATTTTTGTAGGAGGAACCCTAAATGCAATTTAGTGTTTGGTTCAAATAATAATAGAGGATGGGTTCACCATAATGATTTATGAGAAATGGGCTCAATATAAAAACACACTAAGCTAATAAAATGATTTGAATGCAATATGACAATATTTAGATCTAGTAAATGTAATATAATATTTTTACAATACAATTCATTTAAGCATGTGCAATAAATATAACAATGATTGTATATTTACATAAGTAAGGGATAAGATAGAGCACATCTTGTTTGATTTTTTGTTTTTATAATTTTAATATTTTATAGACCCTCTTAGTCCTATGACACAACACTTAGTTCTATTCATTTAGTATTTTGACAGTTTTTATTTCTCAGACACTTCTAAAATATCTATATATTTGCATTGATGATAGTGTTTAATTTTGGATGTTAGTGTCCCTTAAAAAATACATATTATTTTCTAGATATATCATTTATGATTTTATGGGTTTTTTCACCTTTCCACTAGTGTCTTCAAGTCCTATGCAAAGGTTGTTGTTCTTTATCAAATGATCAAACCCTAGCTTCTTCACCCTTGGAATGACTATGGGATGAATGGGTTAGTGGGTACATGGTGTTTATTTTCCCTAAGGAACACTCTATCAATGGGTACTACCTACATAGCTAAGAATCTAAATATGGCCTCAGACTTATGTAATTCTCCCCTATGTGTTTTCTTATATGTGCATAATGATGGAATGCATGATAAGTAAGTAAATAGAGAGACTTTGTCTATGACATGGAAAATATGGCTCATATAATTATCCTTTATTAATTGAGACCTATAGATGGGCTATCCCTATGACATATATTGAAATAAGAAAGAATAGTGAAGTTTTTCTTACTTGAATGCTTCTGGTAAATTGACTTATGACTTGTTAGGTATGTGTTAGGTGAGTCCTGTGACCCTAGATGTCTCCAAATTATGATATATATTGTGGCCATTATTCCCCTTTACATTCATATCAGCATTCATGAATGATTTAGGAGAATACACTATCTTTTGAGACCCCAAGAGGACAAATGTACTTTGTTCAGGACCACCAAAAGTCATCTTTGCATGTGAATTATGCTCCTATGTTTTCTCAACTACTGATCTTACTACCACTAAACTTGGTTCAGGTCCATATACTGAATGATCACCTTTCCTAACTTCATATCTTCTACCCAAAACTCTATTAGAGTCTCCCCTATCTAGTCTATATAGCCAATCACCATCGAAAGGGAGCCAAATAGATTGAAAACCTTAACCCTATTGCTATCACCATCAGAAGTGGGAACCATATCAATCAATTTTTAGATAAATAACACACTAATAATTATAATTATGGTAAATGAAATAATAATAAAGACATTTTTATCAAACGTAATATATCTCTTTTTAGAATAATAGTGATATAATAATATTCTAAGTGTACAAATGTTACCTATGTATTAAGAATACTAATAAAGATTTTTTTTAATTCATAAATAGTTATAATAAATTATGATTATGAATTATATATTATGGAGGATGGGGGATAATAAATACATAAACTTTAATCATGATCTCATGAATAAATCATTAGATCCGTCTTTTGTACCCATAAATTAAGCTTAAACTTTTGGTTAGTCACATGTAATATGGACAAATATATTATAAATGAATTTTATTATAAATATCCAATTACAACTAATTATTCTAAACAATATATGTAAAGTTAAAAAAATTGAATTAATTATTTTAGTTTTAAAATTAGAAGAAAATCTTGGGGTTTAGAACTCTATGTTGAAGAACATGAGATCTATTTATAATGATTTGGGGCCTAGGAGGAAATATGGTGGACAATATAATTGAATGTATTTAATTATATTATAAGAGAAAATGCTTTTTGAAAAAACTAAGTTTCACTATATAGAACATGCAAAGGAGAGTAAAAAACAAACTCTAAAGAAACAATTACACATTCAACATAAGAGAATGGTAGAATGGATACACTTCTACTCCATAGAAGGAATAGGTAAAAGTACATATGCATAAAATATGAAATAATATGAGGAATGAAAGTTTGTGTAACCACCAAGTGATAAGCATCCTAAGTGATTTGTATAAAATGAGATATTAACATACAAGGTGGAGAAAGTAAGTTAACATAATCAAAGAGAGATAAACATCCTAACTGATTTATAAAGTCTAGGGAGAGATTATATAATATGAGATGCACAATTAATGAATGTATATAAGATTTTGTAAACATGGATGATTAGGAAAGAGGACAGTGCATGCTCATTTTTTCACTTTGTATAATAAAAGTCTATAGAATTAAAAATCTTACATGTAGAGAAGTTGTAGCTTTTGAAATCAAGAATACACAAGTTGTCGATTTGGAAACATGAATGATTTTGTATTAATATTTCATTTCAATTTTTATGATTAATTTTTTTTAGGGATAATCAGTTTTTTAATTTGAAATTATTCTATGAGAAATTTCCTTTATTTTTTAAAGGCACTTGATAATATGGGTATTATTTTAAAGTCAAAAACGAGTAAAAAGTATAATATTTTTGTTGTGCATGAAATTAAAAAAACTAAAATCGAAGTATGAGGTAGGCCCATACCCATACAAGGTCAAATCAAACTATCCACTATTGCATCTGTGAGGCATAAGCTTAGAATAGTGCTCTCTGCTAGGAAATCATTAAAAGGTTTTCAATCAGAGTCTAGAAGAATATATATTCTTCCTTGAAGAAAAACTAGTTGCATGATGGTTTTAATTTTTTAATTTATATTATATTTTGTTATGTATATTTTAGAACCATGAGCCATTCATGAAAAACATGTAAAGAGACATGGTTTTGGGATTGTCTTGAGGAAAGGGATGTATTTTTTATTTAATTTTTAGGAGAGGGAGGGGTTTGATTATATAGATAATGGGTATATGCCAATTTAGTGTCAATGTTTAAGAGTATCTATTCACCAAATTTATATTCAAATCTCATCTAGATAATGTACTAAAAATTTAATAATACAATTTAAGATATCATGTTTCCCAAGTTCCAAACCAAGGGAAAATGGATAAAGCAATGTAACACTTCCTACAAAGGAAAGACAATAAATTTTGTTATTTAAACTATAAAGTGATATATTTAGCTTTAGGATGAATTTGAACCTTGTCTTTTTTATTGAAAGGGTGTCAAATGGAAAGGGTTCACCCAATTTTTTAAAATTTATGTTCCAAATATACTTCTCGATCAATAGTACAGTAGGAAAATAATGAGAAACATTTATAAGGATTTTATACTGAATTTATAATCAATATTAAGTTAACTAAGACATCAAGATGATGCCTTTTTCAAGAGGGGAAGGATATGCCATCACACTTTTTCCATGCTAAATTTAAGGGAACTTCTTTATGATTAACAATTACAAACTTTTAGATACTAAAATTTAATCAATAAATGGTTGACAATGTTTGTCCTTGACATCTCTACCTTACTTGGCCAATTTTCCATTTGAATAACCCACAAACTCTAAAAAAGACTTCAAAGTGTTGCAATTACTAAGAACATTTTATAAACTTCCCTATTTCATCTATATTAATCCCTATTCAATAGATAATTTATTTGTTCTCTTGTTTAAAAATAATCTATCACTTTAGGATGAGTCCACACTAGGCAGACATGAGTTCACTACACACATGTATAGGAGTGTGGACTTGTCTCCTATACTTTAACATCTAAATTTTTGAAACAACACAATTCTTAACAAATTTCACAGGATTATCAATGGGTTGGTTACTAAAAACACTTGAAATATTTATATACAAAAATAAATTAAGGGTCACACTTGAAATAACCTAGCAGTCTATTAAAGTGCATCTATCTTTATGATTTAAAATCCATCTATTTTTTGAGTAAATATTTCTGCTATGATTTTATATGCTTTAGCCAAGTCTAACATTATTTATTGCAAGTTGATGGAATCCATTATTAATTATTCTAATGAAATTTTATAGTTACATTATATAAGTTTCCTTAAATGGATAACTACAACACCTAAGTCCCTTTGGGATATGTAAACAACACCCAATCAACAAGGGGTTTTATGAGAATAGCTCAACCATTCCCACTTCCCCCATTTGTCTCTCTTTTGAATTTGATCTCCTTTTATGTGATTTTGAAATATTAGATTTTGAATTTATAAGTCTTTGACACATCAATTCATGCTCTACATAGAAGTAGGTAACACACATATGCATATAAATAAAGCTAGATAGTCAAATCCAACATATAGTTTGATAGGATAAAGTCACAGTAAATAGATATTAACAAATTACACTCTTGTGTAACTCTTGTAGACTTGTCCCATTAAATATGGAGCCACTATTTTATAATACATATATATTTATATGTATTTTAAGGCAGCCATAGTATAAATAAAATTAATATAGTCTGAAATAAATCAGTTGTGAGGATAATTATCTAACCCTAACCATAGTTTATTTTTAATCAAATTTACAGATTTTGTAGATCTAAATATTTTAATGTATTCTATTTTATATGTCATTCTAGATGATATTTCAATAATTTAAAATTCCATTTAGATTTAATTTTAGTGTAAACAGTTTGGTGAACCCACTATAGTTAGAACATTGCTTGTTGCTTATTTATTTTTGACTTGGGGTCTTAATTTAATTCTATAAATTCATAATATTGAAATAAAATATTCCTCAACCCTAGATACTATCCATAAGGTCCAACTATTCAAATTCATTAACTATATAAAAATTTGAAATAGATTTTTTTGTCTTATCACATCAGATATATATTGACATAGAGGCTTTTTATTTTGATTTTAGGTTGATTTTTTATGTTTTTTCCATTGAAAAATATTTCATCTCTTTTTTCATTTATTTTTTATTTTTTTAATTATTTCAAAAGATATGTTTTGGTAGTTTTAAAAATACTTAGTGATTTTCATGAAGGGCTATGTGATATTTATTTATAGACCTCATGACATGATGGTGCTTTCTCTAATACTCATATCCATATTACAACACTAAACAAGGACTTTAGTTTCTCTGTACCTCATAGTATATCATAAATACCTAGTATCCCTTTGTTTACACCAAAAGGAAGCCTTTTTATCCATATGATTTATGGTGCACCTAAGAGGATCCTATCTTTGAGGGAAGTTAATATTAACTTACCCTCAAAACTAGGGTTAGTGGGTTACAAGCATGGTTATAAATTTATAGTTAATGATTTGAAACTTTGAGTTGATGTTATTGAATGAATAAGAAAGTATATACGAGAGCCTAAAAATCATTTAAACTCTTATCTAGATAACCTTTTATCCTTAATTTATGCTTTCATTATCTTCTTAGATAGTATCTTTACTTGATTTATATTGTAGACAAAGTCATAATTCTATTGATTCACTATATATAACTATAATAAATAGTTCTATTTTTTTTTAATATTATAATTCTAATGGGCTCACTGAAATAATGTTTTTTCATATTATACATAGCCTTGTTCAAAATAAAATGATCTTTTTGTTTTCATGATGTAATCCATTATGTACATTTTTTATTTACATACAATGGTGATTCTAGGATTACCTTAGAATAATTTCCCTCATAAGATAATTTATATTATTATTATGTTCAACTTAATTCTTTTTCATTGTTTGTAAATACACCTCATAATGTTCATGTTGTTAAACTTAGATGAGTTATATGTCTACATATACCTTCTTCTTCACTAACACAAGTTAATCAACCAAAAGGATTTGTGATGAATACATAATCTAGCTAAGTAAAATATCCATAAGCATAAAACTCAAAAGTTGCATGAAAGCAATCTTGTCTTCTAGTTCTCATTGAATCAATATAATATTAAATAGGAGTCTTTAAATAAATCTCAACTCAAATTTGAATTTGATATACATAATTGAAAAATTTAAATAAATCAAAAGCTACATAAATCTAATTGACCCATGTAATGTTTTAGAAAATTGTTATTTTTAGTAACTTTCATCTTTTAACAAGTTTCTCAATTATTATTTTTAGTAAGTTTTACATGAAAAATCTGATGCGCCTAAAAATCTCCACATATCCTCTAAATACTAAATGTACACTAATGAATGAATTTTAACTCATGTTCATATTTGGTTATAAAGATATCTAATTTATAGGATTTTAAAACTATTGAAAAAAATAGTAAAATGCAATTTTAGAACCTTGTATGATTACTTATGGCCATGAAAATATAAAAAAAAGTGAGATTAGCTACCTTAATTTGAGTGGGTTGAGTGGGTATGGTGATACTTGAAGTTAGACTCGTATTTTAATTACATAGAATTAATAGAAGGTTAAATTGTAAAAATTGTTGAAGAATAAAATATAAAATATTTAGTAAATTAAGTATGATAATAAAAATGTTTCTTGGTTTGGAGTATAATAGTTAAGTAAATACATTTATATTGGATCAACTTAAGTTCAAATTTTACCATAAATAGTAAAGGAAATAAAAATGTAAGAGGTGTTCGCCTTCCCTCCTTTCACTAAAACCCTAGTTTCAGGGTTTACCATATGAGAGTGATACTTAAGGGTGTTGTGTTCTAGAGAAGGAGGTTAGGGATCCATGACTCCTCTAGTTAATAACTTGGTGTTTTTTCTATTATTTCTTCATCCAATATTTCTGTTCTTATGTGCAAGTTGTGTTTTCCTTATGGTCTCCTTGGTAAGTATGTTTGAAAGTCATGATAGTAGTTGTTGATGGGGTCTGTGGTTAGTGGAAACATTAATAAATTATTTCTCAGTCTCTAGTTCTTTGTTTACAAATCTACATATATTTATTTCTATTTTTGTTGGAAATGGTTTTGGTTACTTTCCTTAGCCACACTTTGAAATTTTAGTCTTTCATTTCTCCTTAACTTTCCACCACTCTAAGATTTTACTCTAGGGTTTGGTTTGGGTTTTAGGGTTTGGATTTTTATTCCCTTATTTGGTATTTCTCAACCAACAAAGGTGTGTTGTGTAAAATTTATTGTTTTTAATTTTCTTGGCTCTGCCTAACAAGCAAGGGAGTTTAGATATTTGTTTGTTTATTTTGTTTTGAGATGGTGTTTTCTACTTGAAAAGAGTATGAACCTTGAATACCAATTGGATGATTTTCTATGTAATTCTCTTGTAACATATTATTTAATTGATAGCAGTTATTCAAAATCATTCCAATAACTTAAATTTTACAAACCTTTAATTTAATCATATAATTAAAATATGAAACTTATGAAAATATAAATATAAAAAACTCTAAATTATTAAATAACTTTCAAATTATTTATGAGTTATTTTAAAAATATTGGGTTGACATTCCATGACATAACATTCTAAACTAACCTTTTTCCATAATTAAAAATAATTAATTTTTTGAGGACTACCTCATTATTTATTCACTTTTTTACAATCTAAATTCAAACCCATAAAATAATTAATGGATTTTGTAATTGTATAATTTTAAGCTCAAATGAAAGTATGCTAACATCATAAGTGACAAGGAACAAGTATAAATTTTGGTTATTCAGTGTTTTTTTGGTTGGGGGTTTTGCTTGAGGTACCATCACTTTCAATGATAGTTTAATTGTGGAGATTCAATTTTTTTTTAATATTTTTATTTGGGTATTCCATTAGTAATATATTTATTACACACTGCACTTTCCATCAGGACACATCATTGCTATTTTATTTACACCCATCAAATGATATATGGTCTAGTTTCCCTTTAAGTTAGTAAAGAGATTGGTTCCCTATCTACCTCCTAGTTACTAGTAGGCCAACACATCCCCATCATTGACCCCCAGGCCATGTGACATGGATAAACCAAATCAAACCACACCTTAGTAGTATTAAAATCTTATTGTATTCATATTTCAACTTATGTGGGTCATCAATCAGGTATCGAGCAGAGGGCTCAATCCAATAAGTGAACACCTATCAAATTAATTATTATTTAAAGTTTTATTAGATACTACAAGCTCCCCTAAAAATAAAAAATAGTTTAACATGAAACAATTATTATTAATGTTTGAAAAATAAGAATTAGTATTCAATACAATGTACACACACCAAGTCCTGAATTTAAAATTTAATGGCCAGGATAGATAGTGTGCAAGTTAAAATTACAAATTAGTAAAACCAAAGGTTGTAAAAAAAATGTTATCAGAGGAATTATTGTAGTGAGACCTAAATAGGTTTATATTAAAAAAATAAACCTATTAAATTTCACCATAGATATATTTTAGAGGAAAACAATCTTATACGAATTGGATTCTATGGATGTAGTATGTGTTCTAAAAATACAATGTTAAAATTATATAAGGAGTCATCTCACTTTAATGATTATTATTGATTGAAGGAACTTACCTTGGGTCACCCAAATTTCTATTCATTATTATTTGGTGAATATAATAGTATGTCCCAAGTATCACAACAACCAATTGTCACATCTATACTTTGTTATTTTTGATACTCCTAGTGGGATATGCATTCTTGATAAGGATTATGTTCTTGTTTTATTTAACATAATTAAATGGTAAATCTATCAAAAAATTACCCAACCTAAAAAGGATGCCTTATTTTTTCGAGAAGTGTTAATATCTCTCTAAGTACTAATAACTCATATTCTTCATAGTTTGGTGTCATATATCAGTGCAAGTAATCTTCTCTCCTATAAACAAAATTGTTCTCCTTATGGTCATGTAATTATATATATGAAATGATTTGGATGATCTCTTCACTCTATAATAAACATATACATGTGAATATTTATCCCAATGGTGGTTGTGGTGAATGTTGTTTGAAATTACTATGAATTATGTGTGATAGTTGATAAGATTTGTATGTTTATTTGCACATTTTATTTTGATTTATTTATCTATATCAATAGGGTTCTTAATGTTTTCTTATTGTGCCAAAGGTGAGTGCTTAAGTATTTGGGCCTATATAATATGTTAGTGGAGTATTTTAAAGTGTCCATATATTTTTTGTACTCTACCTCCCTTATGCAAGGTCAAGGATAGCTTGGTCAAATGAAACACAATAATGCTGAGTCCAAAAAAGATCTAGTTTAAGTGTAGTCTAAACCAATCCTAAAGGTAAAAAATTCCATGATGCATCTAGATTAAAATTATATTTCAACACCCAAATTATTATTAAATCCTAGTTTTTATTTTTGGGTATTTAATTTACAATGGATCTCAACACAAAAGTTAAGGATAATTGACAAATTTGAATAAATTATGAATCAAGAATGAAGTCATTTCCCTAATGCAACCCCATTTTTTTTTTAATTTTTTGATATGTATAAAAGGGATTTGTTATGTACTTCACCCATGTAAAAATATGATATACATTTGATTCCAAGATAAGATTAAATAAGTATGAGCTTGGTATAATGGCATAAGATAGAGAAGTAATATAAGAGGAAATACAATATAATTTTGAAGTTATATATCTATAGAAAAAAATATACTAAATTTACCATTAAATTAGCTTCTACCATACTATAAAAATATAAATCTTTTCATTATATGATATAAATTTGTTAGTGAATCCTGAGAGGTAAGCACCCAATTATTTTCTTGTGTAGAGGACACACACACACACATTGCATTTGGATGAAATATGGTACATAGTGAATATTTATCTTACCAAAATTTCTTGGATTGATGACATACATGATGGGTGAATTTTGAGTTACATCATCCAAAACTTTCCATTAATATGACTAATTGGTTTCCTCTTTGTACCTCTCTTTTTCCATGTGCTACATTTGAAAAATAGTTACTCTAGTGGAGATTGAGAATAGGGAATTTGTATGTTTTTGTTCCTTTTATGTTTACTTGTTGAAGGATAGACCAAGTCAAACCATTCCACCATCCTAACTTATAGACCATAAAAATGTTACAAAATAACTGAGTTCAAGGGTTCCTCTATCTTCTAATCATTGACTTTCCATGGACCTTCATTAAGATTTAGACCAGACTCCAAACCCCCAGTTTTCCATTTTATAATGATTAGGTTTATAGTTGGATTTTTATTGGGAAACATATAAAACTCATAAATGAACTTCTAAAAATTCAATTATTATATATTTATGGAGGGAAAAATTTGGTATATAATGTATTGAAAAGTATGAAACATCAACATCACTAGTACGTGAGCACAATTAAATCACCTCTCAAGATTTTAGTTGTGTAGGGTAGTCATTTTTTGACACTATAAAATAAAGAGGCAACCCCTTTTAAAAAATTTAAAAAAATAAAAAAATAATGGGGGAGGGTGCAAAGAGGATGAGGGAGTAGTTTCCAATGCAGAAACTTAGGACATGAAGGAGGGGAGTACAAAAGCATTAAATGATGGACACAAATGAACATAGATGACATAAGTAAGAGTAATCCCATTAAAGATGTTATGTGTGATTAATTTAATAAAGATATGGAGAATAAATAATGGTGTGATGGGATCGAGAGGGAGATCCAAGTTATGAAGAGGGAAGTGACATCCCATCCATTAAAGGAGATGACCCAATAGTTGAGTGGAGCCTAATAGTTGAGAGGGTATTTGATAGCTAAAATATTACATTACATGCTATGAACCAAGAACATTTATTGGAGCTCAATAAATCTTTTGGATGATAAAATAACTTTTTATCAATTGGTTACACCATTTCAAGAGTTCAATACTAGGGGGAGTTTCTCCTTAATATATGCATTTGTTAATTTTTGATGGCCATGGGAGTCATGTAGCAATGAAAACTATAAAAGAAGATAATATTTTGAGCATCGGTCCTATTACTTTCCCAACCCACACTTTCCACAAGTGATAATGATTAGATGTAAGTGTGTTTTACCAATTCAAAAACTATTTAAAATGTGAAAGGTCAAAATGGATGGATCGAAATTACAAACTTGAAATAAATAAGTCTGACTTGTATGAGTTGGGTAAAATAGCTTCTAAAAATGCATTTTATATAGAAAATATAAAGTAAGGTTTTACGAGGATAGGTATATGTCCACTGAACAGATAGGTACTAGTAGAAGACATGTCACCAAGTGAATATTATGAAGTTATAGATGAAGATTATGAGACTGCAATTCAAATAATCATGTAATTAGATAGATATGAAGAGTATGAGATATATGAAAATTTTCAACTTCAAAAATGTCAAGCACTAAATTTTGAAGCTTTGATAGGTTGTATTATAAACACTCAAACAACATCAATGCCAATGAAAAATACACCAACCAAATAGTTGATGGAGCAATATATTTAAAAATATTAATATGCAACATTTTGTCATGAAGGAAGAATTTATTGTAACTACAAGTATGCAACTTTTTATCTTGATTTTTAATACTTGATGAAGGCTTCTATTATAATGAGCAAGTATGAAATAACTAGTCCTTTTGTCCACCCTAGTTTGTCTAGTCACATCCAATGTTATTCTATGTGAATTTAATATCATATAAGTAATATCATTTTATGGTTTTTCCATTTAAATTATATACAATTGAAATAAACATGTTTGTATGATTCACATTAGCATAAAATTGCTTGTATTAAAAGAGAGATTTATTGTCATCACATAAGTTTTAGGTGATGGAGTGCATATATGGTGTCATTCATGGCCAAAATGGCATCTTCAGTGACAACATGATATTTGTATAAAATTAATTCATATAATAATTGAAATGATTATTTTTATTTATTACACAATTTAACCTTAAATGGTCAGTAAATTTTTTAAGCCAAAACAACTCATTCTAAATGATTCACACATCGATAACACTAAATTAAACTACAATCACTATAGTTTAATAATTCAAAGAATGATTCTCATATTGACATAATTATTTATTTTTTAACAAACACTTAAAACCTAAGACTTGCATTCAATTCACCATTTATGTAGAAGTCAAAATAAAAAAGCCCAAAATACTAAAAAAATTGTATACTAAAAAAACCTTTCCTTCTTAAAACTCTCACTTGTAAGAAATAATGGACAAAAATAATCCAAGGCTTAATCATTTTGAAATGATAACCTATAATACTAAAACAAACCACATTTTACCATTTATGAAAAAATCAAAAGAAAAAACTTAGAATACTAAAATAATAAACCCATTCAGTGCACAAGGGGTGGATGTAATCCCAAGAATCAATAGAAAAAATAAAAGATGGATAAAAACATTTATTTATTAACAATTATTATAATTAATATTCAAAAAATTTAAACCATTATGGCTCATAGACTTAATGAGGTACAAAATACCTCACTTATAAGCAATAATGGCCAAAAAAAATCGAAGGCTTAACTATGTTAAAATAACACCAGTGTAAATGGAGATGGATCTCATGAAATAACTTGGTTTTGGGCACGAGATATCAACATTTTTGAAGATGGAGATGTGCAACTAGCTCACCATTTTTTGAGACCTGCACCTAGTTTGCTATTTCTATAGAAGTCAAAATAAATAAACTCAGAGTACTATAAAAAACAAAACCCATGAAAATAGTTCAACATTCATGCCATGAAGCAATATTTAGAATTTTTAAACCATTATGGCTCATATCTTTAGTGAGATATAAAATACCTCACCTTTAAGTAGAAATAACTAAACAAATTCCAAAGATTGTTTGTGTTGAAAAATACCAACGAAAATCGACATGGCTCTCTTAAAATCTACCTTTGACACGCTTGAGACTTTCACCTAGTTCATTATTTATACATAAATAAAAATTAATAACATAAAATATGTTAGGTATTAGTGTCTACATTAGGTAAATTACTATTTACATTGGTTGATTATTTACTATGTGGTAAATAACACTTACTAGTTTGTTGTATTACCTAGGTTAGTGGTTAGTCTATTATACCTATAAAATCCTTTATCAAGTTATTTGTTATTTGTCCTTCTTATTTATTAGGAAGTTATTTTGGCTATTTTCTTGGCTATATAATATTCAATGTATTATTTGTTGCATATGTATAATATAATATTATTATTGTGTGTCTAATACTCTGATTATTATTCTCTCTATGCATATGTCTCTATCATCCTTTTCATGATTGAATGAGATAAATCACTTGATAATCTCCTTCTTGAGTTATCAGTGGTATCAAAGCACTTTTATGTTCTATGAAAGCCCTATAGGATTAGATCAGAATAGGAATGCTCAACAAACAATATTATGAGAATGCCATAATTAGTAATGACCTCTATTTTTTTATAATTCATGAAGAGAACCTAATTTATATTGTTCTTAATGCTACATATCAGATACATTATGATATTTTGTATCAATTACACTCCAACATAGTCTAAATTTTATATATAAACATAAGTGCATAATTATGTAGAGCATCAAATGGATAATTATTTGCATTGAAGCTCTTGTTCTTGATTAATGTCAGTCTCTTATTTGATGCAGAGTTATTTATTCTATTCTGTCAGTGCCAATCTCAAATTATCATTTGATGCTACATTTTCTTGTTCTATATACACAACATTTCTTGTAGTCTTGATGAGTCTTTATTTAATACATATTCTTTGTCAAATGTATCTTGATGATTTTTTTGTAATAAGTCAATTCTTGTTAGTCAATTATTTTTGGCTTTATTTTAGTTTTAGGTTATTTACATTTTATCTTTTGTCTTTGGCAAATATTTTACACTAGTATTGATACATTGATATAATTTATATCAAAATGCTATGAGTCTTTAAAAATGTGTCAAAAAAATAAAAGTTTTTTTTGAGTCAATTTTTAAGTTGTCAAACATCTCAGATTATTTTGTTATGAAAATTCAAATTGTGAAAAATAATTGTTTTGAGACATTTTATAAAAGGGTGCACTTTCGATGGATATTATCAACCTATTTTTTTCTGTCTAAATTATGGGGATGTAATGGAAAAATTTGGTCATGTTGAAAAATTTGAGGGAAAAGACTTGCACACATGGAAAGTATGAACTCAGTTGTTATTAATAAACAAAGGTCTATGGGATATTATTTATGTAAATGTGAATAAACCAAAAGATGCAGAGTAAGAAGAAAAATGGGAGATAAAAGATCAAAAAAATAAAACAATTATTGAATTGGGGATATTTGATGCTTATTTGCATCATATAGATTTATCTAAAACCTCTAATATAATTTAAAAAACATTAAACAAATTATTTGTTTCACAAGCTGGAAGCATAGTGATAGCATTGAAGCAAAGATTGTTTGGCCTTAAGATGGAAGAAGGTGACAACATGGTAGAACACATTAGTAAGTTTTGATCCATCTCCAATTAGTTAGATAGAGTTAAAAATGATGTATGTATTGATGATGCATAAGCTATTTTACTGAATATCATGTCATCTAGTTATTCTAATATGGTTTTTACTGAATATCACAAGTAGGTGGCGTTTGGTCTTCCCCACATCGTATCATTTCTTCTCTTTGAAAATAATGCACATGCACATATACTAGAGTAATTAAATGTAGGGATGGGCAAGTTCAATGCCATGTAATGGGTAGTAAATGTAGGGTGGTGAGGCATCCATGCTTTTCACCTCAAACTAGGTGTATACATTCCACAAGTTACACACTATTAATTGCAATTTAAATGCCCTACTTTTGGTGCCCACTTATAATTTTATTGGTGATGTTACTCTTTTCTATAAGTTTGAACTCCAAAATGATACTATAAATACCCCATACATGACAATAAAATCCATGGGTCCATACTACCATGTTAGATGTTGAAAATATAGAATACAAAAATAGACACATTAATCTATCCATCAACATAAATTTTATATCTTGGTGTGGCATGGTTTAGGCACCACATAAATACAAAGTTAGGGTGTAAAACTATTGGGTCATGTTTGTTACATTAATTTTGATCAAACCTTCAAACTCTAATAATTTATCACTTTATATGAGGTTGAAAGATTAAAAACTATCCTATATATTTTCAATGTGTTCTCTTGCACCATTAGTTTCTTTGAAGTAATGAGTGACTTTTATTTGATTGATTGTTTGGGAGAATAATGAATGCAGGCCCAATAAGAGATTTCACTTCCTAGTTTGAAATTGAGCCTTTCTCTTCTTCTAAAATGGATATTTTAAAATCACCTTCAATCTTTAAAACTCCCTGAGCATATGTCAGTTTTAGCCTTGTTGTGAGAGTTGACAATTTATCTTGATTATTAGTTTCTCTAGAGGGTTGGGGGGAAGAAGCTGCTATGAATGAGCCTCTATGATCTTAGATGATGCATCTTGTCCATGCTCTTCCAAGATTTATTTTGAGGCTCTATCAAAATTAAGTTTAACTCAATTTTTGTTCCAAGTGGAATCCATTTTTTTGTTATGATGAGTGTTCCTAGATGGTCTTACCCTTTGAATAGGTAATGTAACCACAAAATTTTAAATAAATACAAGTATATATTTTTGGACATGATTGAATATTTCACTCCCTTTTATTATTTTTAGTGTTCCCTAAAAAATAAAACGTCTTGGATCACTCTATAGCTTATTTTACTTCCATTGTCTCATTTGAATAGTATTACATTCAAAAAAATCCATTGAAGTGGTATGAGTGCCTTTCATTGTAAACAATATTAAAAGTTTATAGTGTTTCAATGATGAGAAGTGAATCTTTAAATTTATGCTAAGTTGAAATGCATTCAAGGATAAACTTATTAATGAAAGAGAACATGTAATGGGTCACTACTGAATGATGAAGATGAGGGGGAATAATCAAATTCAAAATTAATAAAACTATTTTTTTTAAATGATATTTTTTCATTTAACAAACTTGAAAGAAGACTATATTGAACCTATTAATTTAAGGATTGTTGAACACCCTCAACAAACTCTCCTCCTACAAAAAGAACTATATTAAAATTATTAATTTAAAAATTGTTGAACACCCTCAACATATTGACTTTTAAATTCTTCTTTTTAATAATATCAAATATTTGTTGATATTTACATTGATTTAAAATAAAAAAATTACTCATATACCCCTCCACTTTTGAATTCTTCTTTTTTTAACATCATCAAATGTTTGTTGATATTTACATTGATCTAAAATAAAAAAATTACTCATATACACCTCAAGCCTAATGTTAAACTTTTTAGGAAAAGACAAAACCTAATAAACCAACATTTTCTTAGGAAGTACATAAATTGAGGTGTAATAATAATTTTATCGATTAAACATCCTCCATGGGTACCCAATATAAACCTTATTAGAAAGAAGAATCATTAAACAATTATATCCATCCATAATCTATGAACATTTGTGTTTGCCAAGTAATAACTATTTAAATCCACATATCTATCTTTGATCTAAGAGTGATTGGCGAAAGAATTTGCATGATCGATCTCTAGTAACCCATGGATTTTTAAAATTTTGATATAATTTCAATGACTTAAAGATCATATTTATCTTATACTATAAGTGTTTACTTTGTTAATTGGGAAGGAGCTTAGAAAGTGAAGAGAGACGCTTTTTTTAAAATTGTTATTAGTCCCAATGGGCCTTCTTTAGTATCCATTCACCTTGAACATAGCATTAAATCCAGATTCACTGGTGAATGGCAAAGCATTATTTTAAGGGCTGTTAAGGATGTGAATAATTTACCAAGGTAAGTTTGCTAGGCTTTTACCTAGTCCAATATAATATAATTTTTTCTTGCTACTTATTGGTTAAAACATTTATATGTTATTAGTAGCATCATGTGATTCAAGTTAATTTAAGTGTCATCATTAATTAGAGCAAGTTTGTATGTCTAGGAAGGGTGGTGCACATGGTAGATGAGTAGAAGTAACATAATAAGATGCAGGTGTCCATATAGATTTACAGTTTTAGTTGGATGATCACATCAGGGAAGAGAATAAATGTCACCGTATGAGTGCTAAATTTTATCCTTATACCACCAACACCATTTTCATAAACTCTTGGTCCATCTATAGCAACAACATGAAAGAAGAAGCTAGTAGGGGAGCTATTGTGTCTAGTAATACTATTCTTGGCTACAACGTCAGAAGGGTTAATATTATTAAGTGGGTTGCAAAAAAGTGGGCTCATTTTGTCGTTACTTTCCATCCTAAATTGAGGGTCCTATCCATGTGTTTGGTAAACATTTTAAAAATTGTTCCTAGATGTTGATGTTGAAGGAGTAGCGTCAGGCTCCCACTTCTAGCCCAACTTCTTATATTTTTTAAAGAAATGATTTGTTTGGTGTAGGTTGACAGGGAGATTGAAGAGATGCATTTCTTTCCTCTCACTTGTATATATATAGTGATTTCTCATTATTGAATATAATACAATTAAGAAGGATAATCTTCCAAGGGAGAGCAAACTTCTAAAGAGCAAATCAAATTTATCAAGCGTGATCTTATTCATTATGCTTCAAGAAGTGAAGCCATACCTATAGGCCTTGGATTTGGCCATTTTAAAGCATATTGTTATTCTTATCATTCAATATATAAGAGATATATTGTTGCTAGGATTTTCCCTTCAAGTTGGAGGGTTTTCCCAGGGTATATTGTTGTGTTCATTGTTCATTGTGTTGTATTTTTTGAATGTTTCAATTCTAATTATTAAAACTAACATGGTATTAGAGTGGGGTTAAAGAAGATCATGATCAAATTTGACATTGTAGCAATACTCTATTTTTATTTATATCTCCTATCTATCCCTATTTTAGTCAAGATGGTGAACAGTCTTAAAATTGAGAATAGACTCGAAGGAGCATCCAACTTCACATAATGGAGGTTTAGAATCATGCTCACCTTGGAATAAAATGACTTGGCTAAGTTTGTGGAAACCAAAGTACCTGAACCATTGGAGGAAGAAGAGAAGTTGCAGTTGAAGAAAAAAATCAAGAATGGGAAGAAAGGATTATTCAAGAGGAACATATATAATGAAACTGATGGTGCTCCCACTTTTAAGAAGAAGAGGGACCTCTCCAAAATCCAATGATTTAGGTGTGACAAGTATGGTCACATTTCCAAGCATTGTTCTTCCAAGCCTCTGCAACAAATGCAAGCTCAAAATTGAAGCGTGCCATAGGGATTAAGATAAGTAGTGTGAAGAACTTTGAGAATGATTTTGGAGCTCTTTC
This sequence comes from Torreya grandis, assembly GCA_037957365.1. Lineage (NCBI taxonomy): Eukaryota > Viridiplantae > Streptophyta > Pinopsida > Cupressales > Taxaceae > Torreya > Torreya grandis. The sequence continues at coordinate 3,623,931 of JARHVA010000452.1, forward strand.
CTGGGTTTAATATAAAAATTGATGGAAGAGTGAGAAATAATAAATCTTCATTAGCATCTAATGTAAGTACTACTATTGTTAACAATGATAATAGTAGAGTGTTATTCTATGAAGGGTATCATCATTATTGTTTCCTGACAATAGAGGACAGATCTCCAAGAACATCTATGGTAATAGAAAACATCCCTATAAAAGTTTCTGAGTTGGGCAATACACTTAAAAGGTGGTCATTAGATTCCAGTGTTGATTACTCTAGACTAAGTATTGAACATTTCATCAATCTCTTAAAATATTCTCATCTGGGGGAATATGTAGACTAATGTAAGTTGAAGGACCCAAAATAGAAGTTATTTGTAAACAGAATGAAGAATGTTATTTTGAGAAAGTTGGAGAACAAGCCTGATAGATTTATTTATAGGAAAGGAAGGGGAAGATGTCTTTGAGAATAAAAATAGACACTTTATTGACTAGGTATATTGAAGAAATTGTCATTAAACATTAATTAACACAATGGACCCATTGGTCTAATACGGAGCTAGTGGAGCTAATTATTAAGGTTTCAGTTATGGAGGAGCATCAGTTTTCCTTTATATGGAAAAGACAATAGCAAGGTTTCGATATATAAGTTTGATGAATCATTTCGAAAGGTCCAAAGGAGAGCAGTTGTGTCATTGAAAGGAAGCACCCAAGCTAGAGGCATAATGAGAGTGTACGAGTTGAGTAGAAGATAGCGGCTGCTACTATATGGTCAACTATGTAAGGATAAGAAATGTATAATTGAATGGCAAGTGAATCAGCTAGAAAGAGCTAAGATAATTTATCAGAGTTTATATGTTGAAGCATTCAACCTAGTTGAAAGGGTCGAGTTATTCAGAATCTCCATGTTGTTGAGTTAGAGAAAGGAACTGATGGTGCTCAACTAATCATGGAAGTGCAGTCTATCTTTCATCAAAACATAGTGAGAAAGAGTAACCTACATGGAATAATTTTTTCTAGACATCTTTCTCAAATATAGAGGTGATGATCTCACTCTAATAGATAAAGGATCTGTATTTTTTTAAATTGTTCATGGTGGGTAGTGACATGACTACTACCATGATAAAATGGGGGACTAAAAAACTTATTTACAACCCTGAGATAATGAAAAAATCTTACGCATAAAGAGGAAGCCAAGATGAAAGTCAAAGGATAAGCAACAATAGCTGCAGAGCATTTAAGTTAAAGAGCTGCCAGCATTGGAAAGAAGAGCAGCAAGGAGAAAGTAGTCATCAATGTGGTGAAGGAGAAATAATATGACATTGAAAAGATTTGAGTAGCTGGAGGAAGATTAGGCATCACAGGAGATGAAGAAGAGGAGCTTCCTTCATATTTGAGAATGGCAGTGGTAGTGGTGTTACCATATGGGACACACTGACCACTGGTATATGCTTGAGCAATGATGTAGTATCTACCTGCCACTTTGTTGGTAGTAACAAGAACATATATTATCTATTTAGGACCTAACATCAATAACTTCATTTTATAAGGTTTTGTATACGGAGCATCCATGCCCACAAGGCTCGTATTGAGGGTAGAGTTTATGACCCTTACAAGGTTGGTTTCTTTGGGCTTCACAAAAATGTGGAATGTATCTGCATAAATATTAACATTTAGTCCATCTATTACATCTGGTAAATGCTCCAAGTGATTAATAATATTATACCAGATATTGAGCACATATATAGGTCTCCCAATTGGCCATTGATATTAAAAGCATCTGATATGCTAGGAGCAGCTCTTGTACACATTTATTCATTCATAACATCGATGGGATTTCTATTCCACCATTCTGATAGCATAATGAGAGTCTCTTGAGTGGGCTTAGTGAAAGGATAAGTCGTTTCAAATTTGAGGATCAAAAATCAAGGCACCATAATAGTAGCTCTAAGCCATGAACTATGTGCATGCCACCATAGAGTCACTTCTTGACCACTAATGATGAATCTATAGGTGTATCTCCCTCCTGGCTAGAATGGGACATTATGTGATGTACTCTGGTCTATCATACCATCCTGTGACAAACTACCTCATCGTGCCTATAATTGGAGTTAGACATGAGAGCCTCTATAGGTTAATCACTTGTCCACTTCAAGCATTAGTACATGATTCTTCAAGATTATGTGATCTTTGGCAACAAAGGTTGGCTCATCTACACTTTTAGGCTCTACCTATCATGGAGAAGATGGTCACGAGTCTTCCAAAATTCAACTAGGAGCATGTAGTTACCTGCAAAGGTTATGCCATAGAATATAAATAAGTACTTGAGAGGTTTAAAGAGTTTAAAGCCTAGGTAGAGAACTTATTTGGGAAGAGAATCAAAGTTCTGAGATCTGACAATGGAGGGGAGTATACCTCTAAAGAATTTTATAACTTTTGCATTAAAGCAGGGATTAAGAGGGAGTTTTATGTCCCTTAAAATCCTCAATAGAATAGTGTTGTAGAAAGGTAGAAGAGATCTATTATAAAAGCCACCAAAGCTTTGATAATGAGTTCTTCTCTGCGAGATAAGTTTGAGGTGAAATCCCTTGATAACGAGTTCTTCTTTGTGAGAGAAGTTCAAGGTGAAATCCCTTGATAACGAGTTCTTATCTATGAGAGAAGTTCGAGGTGAAATCCCTTGACAATGAGCTCTTCTCTATGAGAGAAGTTCAAGATGAAATCCCTTGATAATAAGTTCTTCTCTGTGAGAGAAGTTCGAGGTGAAATCCTTTGATAATGAGTTCTTCTCTATGAGAAAAGTTCGAGGTGAAATCCTTTGATAATAATTTCTTCTCTGTGAGAGAAGTTTGAGGTGAAATCTCTTGATAACGAGTTCTTCTCTATGAGAGAAGCTCAAGGTGAAATCCCTTGATAATGAGTTCTTCTCTATGAGATAAGTTCAAGGTGAAATCCCTTGATAATGAGTTCTTCTCTATGAGAGAAGTTTAAGGTGAAATCCCTTGATAACGATTTCTTATCTATGAGATAAGTTTGAGGTGAAAGCCCTTGATAACGAGTTCTTCTCTATGAGAGAAGTTTGAGGTGAAATCCATTGATAATAAGTTCCTTTTTGTGAGAGATGTTCAAGGTGAAATCCATTTATTCCACCCTCTAGAAGAGCCATGGTGGATGTCATGTAAGTGATGAACACTTGTACATACTATACATTGTTATAGCCATTGTGGTTGACATTACATTGAGATGATATGTCTTATGTAGCTATAAGTATTCTCCCTAGCTGAGAGGGAGTGTTGATGTTGAAGGAGCAGCATCAGGCTCCCACTTCCAGCCCAACTTCTTGTATTTTTTAAAGACATGATTTGTTTGGTGTAGGCTGATAGGGAGATTGAAGAGATGCATATCTTTCCTCTCACTTGTATATATATAGTGATTTCTCATTGTTGAATATAATTCAATTAAGAAGGATAAACTTCTAAGGTAGAGCAGACTTCTAAAGAGTAAATTAGATTTATTAAGTGTGATCTTATTCATTGTGCTTCAAGAAGTGAAGCCATACCTATAGGCCTTGGATTTGGCCATTGTAAAGCAGATTGCTATTCTTATCATTCAATATATAAGAGATATATTATTGCTGGGTTTTTCCCTTCAAGTTGGAGGGTTTTCCCAGGGTATATTATTGTGTTCATTGTTCATTGTGTTGCATTTTCTAAATGTCTCAATTCTGATCATGAAAACTAACACTAGAAGCCACCTCAGGCCCATTCTCAAGTATTGAAGCAAAATGGTGCGTACCCAAATCCTTATTCCTACCCTTAAGCATAACAACTCTAACATCATGGCTAGGTCCATTCATGCTGCTGAATTGATTGCCTCTATTTTCCCTCTTTGGTGATGTAGATCTATCAGACCTAGACCTATTGGATTGAATTACTCTAGAAATGGACTCTAACATTAGGGAACAAGAATCAGCACTAAAATCATGGACTTATGATACTAGTTTGTAGTTTAATGAACTAGAGATCAACACAAGTGATTAGTTTGGTTATATTCCAACCACATTTGTTAAGCTACTTAGAAGTAGGGTTTCTTCTTATTCTTTGCTCAAGTTAAGTAGCAATGGCCTTGTGGGGTTTGCTTTTGATTTTTTATTTCTACCTATTGTGGTTGCAGTCATATTGGATGCATTTGAAAAATGTCTGGTAAAAGAGGATATGTTTGAAAAATTTTCCATGGCTAAAGGTGGTGAGTTTCTTATCTTAGATGTCATTCTTTTAGTATTGTTGATGCTTTATTCCCTGTTCTGAAAGATTGAATATGCTACAATTTTGGTTAGTTACTATGAGATTAGGAAGCATTTTATTCTCACGCTTTTAAAAATGAGGAGATGTTTGCCTCCACCAAAATTTAATGGCATTGTGAACTTGAGTATAGTAATTCAATATTAACAAGGAAATGCTTCAGGGCCAATTAGTGGAATAGCATTGACTCTTCTTCTCTTTGAGATCAAAATTTCTTTAGCAATACAAAGGGAAAACATGTTTTTTTTAAGCATTCTCTAAACATTCGTTGAAAGCTTAAAACAAATAGGTTTGATGGTGATAATGAGTTGTAATATTCACTATATTAATTGGAGGTAGGGGCAGTTGATGTAGACTAAGCTAATAGTTCAAATGGATAGTTCTATTTTGTATCTCTTTGTTCATGGGAAAGGTTCATGATGCTGTAAGTAAAGCTTTGATGACCAACATTAATAAGACAAACTTGTGCAATTTGTGTTTTTCACTTGAAATCATTATCACAGACTATTACAAATTATAATATATATATATATATATATATATATATATATATATCATCTTTAATGTTTTAGTCTATCAATCTAAACCATACCATCATTAGAAGGGCAATGCTAAATAAATAACCATCATAAAATTTTATTGTGACTAATAGGATTGACCATCAAAATTAGTTCCTACATCCGCACTTGCCAAATTATGGTGATTTGCATGGCTAACCATCATATTCACTCACCTTGAAACTAGTAAAACAATAGAAGAGGCCAATATTAAGTACCCATTATCTCTTGTTGATATAAATCCTATCTTGGAATTTATGGATTTTAGTCCTTAAAATTTTAGCTCCAATTGATTATTTGAAGCATTTTATTATCAAGGTATTATATTGTGTTTTTGTGTGACAATCACGTGATTGTTTCACAAATAATAACTCAATTGAGGCTCCCTATGGGAAGATATGATTATCAATAGACTATTTTTCTCTCATGGCTTTTGATTTCAATGTTCCATCAGGGTTAGGGTTACCAAGAACCATGGCAGATTATTACAGAGACTTCCCAACCACTGACCCAGTCAAAAAATATTATCAGATCACTACTATAGCACAAATATGATGTTGAATTTTGGTGGTTCTCTTTTTTTAGCTAAAAGGATCTTGCCTGCTGCTCTTCATGATAGCTACAATGGTAAAAAATTGAGGTACAAAGAACTATACAAACAATATTCGTCTTACAATAGATCATGTGGGTCCATCATGTTTTTACCTTGAATAATTTGACTGTGTTGATCTAGTAATTACATCTTTATTTCAACTTCTTGTAATGTTTTAGTGCAAGAGTGATATGCAAGAGAGGAATATTTGTAGATTTATAATATAGTTATTTTTCTTTATTTTATCTACGTTTGGCATTCATCAGGAAACATGTCTACTAATACAAAGATTTCATCTTTAGGGATAACAGGACATCCAGGGCCTATGGATAAGATGTTAAACAAAGATTCACCTAAAAGAACCTCAGGATCTATAAAAAATTTAGAGGCCATGGATGAATTTGTTGTTGTTAATGTAACTTCACATTTGGAGAGCTTGAATCAAACAGGTGAAGGAAGAACAAAAATGTGTGGACTAGTGAACAAATTTATTGCAAAGGAAGTTGGATGGCCAATAAAAGTTGGAGATGAAACTATTTTTAATGATACTCCAGTAACATCTAAGAATTCAACATCCTAGAATCCTATGTTTATATCAGATTCAAATGATAGAGAAGTTAAGAGTCTTAGAACCTATAAACATTTTTGATATTGTAAGTTGCAGTAATTTGGTTCAGTTTGTAAATATTGAAACCTTTGAATTTTTACATTTCAATTTATCACATCCTTAAATTTATTGAAAGTGCACTTTATATGCTTAGAACATTCTACCTTTTATGGGTTTTGTCATACCCATAAAACTTAGCATATTTCCATTTTTTGAGCCACTACATAAGTTGGTTGCATGCATAATTCTTCATCTTCCATAAAGAGTTCCATCAGCATGATCTTTTCTTGTGAAACCTTCAAAAGACTCAAAAATCCTTCAAGCTAGTCCTCCGACACTTTATGAATTTATTTATGAAATAATTCAAAACCCTATTTTAACTCCTTATAACCACCAACCCAATCCTCCAACACTTTTTGAATATCCTTTCAATTTGCAAAGAAGACAATAACTCTTGAAGAATTCACCAACTTTTGCACAAACCCTGGTTTCTGACAAAGTTCCATATACGGGATAACTGCAGTATTACCCCCTAAAAGTGGTGTACCATTTATAAAATCAGTCCGAGTGTCTGATTTCTTTCCATTATCCATAAACCAAAAACACTGCCTATTAAAAAAAATAAATTCCAGCATGTATATTCTACTGAATAAGAGAAGCAGTCAAGCGGATTCTATTCATCACTACAATTTTCTCAAAAATCCTACCTCCAAGATATTTGTTCAATTTAATTATGCTCCATAGAGAGTTTCTATCACAAATTAGCATCCAAACTAATTAGGCCCTGGTAATAGATCAAAATCCCTAATACCCAAGCCTCCTAACTACAGTTTAGTTAGGTTTTTTTTTCTTATATTTAAAAAAAATATATTTAATCTTTGTTTTTGTTTTATAATTATGTTTTTATTACAACAGTCGGGAATGGGGGCCTCTCTGAGGCAGTATCCGGTAAATCAACTGTCACTAGTGCTTGCACCTTAGTTGTACTAGATGAGAATACAATATTGCATTAAAAAAAATTATCTTGGCTTTGGGTTATCAAATTTTTAATTGCAAAGTATTTTGGCTTTTTATTTCAGTATGAATTTAGCTAACAGTATGGTTCTATGAATATGTAGTGCAGACAAAATATAGGAAAAGTGTTATGACATTCAATTTGATATTATCATTCGGATATGCAGGCATTGATTAGACTTCTTTCCACCTTTTCTAGTGAATCTGCTTTAGCTTCCAAGACTCTTCTTGACCTTAATATAAGTCGTTCTGTTTCATATGGTCTTGTCTAGTGAATTTTTGTTTTTAATTTAATTGATCATTTTCGCTTGGTCTTTCCAGCCTGAAAAGCCTATTGGGACCCTGAAGGAAAAACTCTGTGCTAGAAAATTACAGCTGAATGAGCCTTCAATAATGTTATTTGCTTCTCATATGTCCCTTCTCTGTTAGGTTGAGAACACCTTTTACATTTTTGTGATTGTTCTGAGCCAATTGAAGTATGCTGTTGACTATCATTTCAATAGTGATTGTCTTCTCATACCATAAATGAATATGTTTTATCAAACGAATTGTATTCAAAATCATATTTTCAACTTCAAACTAAACTGCCCTGCAGGGACTTCTTCGTGCTCCTTGTTTTTTTTTCATACTCTGAAATGTTTAGAAGTACTTTTGTACTTTAACACTACTTGAGTTAATAAGGATGTACAAAAATCGTTATTCACAAGAAATAATTACAATTTATTATTATTTTTTTAAATAGTAAAATTAAACTTAAAAACATAAAAATATGTAAACTTTTAAATGTAATAGAGCCTAGATACTAATAATTTTGGATATTAAGACCTAGTCTATTAATATTAGAATGATTAGCAACAATATATTTAGATAACCAAAAGCTAAAGTATGTAAATATAAATGTATTCTAGTCTATTTTTGAACCGTTAAACTGAAAACAAAAAAAATTTGAATGAATAAACCAACCAAAAAACCTCCTATGAAATGTTGTTTATACATCTCACAATTATGAAACTTCTCAAAATTTTAACGGGCTATCAATTCTTTTCGAGAGCTGCACAATCTGGCTCCGATTATGTCCCTAGAAGTGGCACTAGTGTTGGATTTTCTGCTAAAAATATTCAAGTTGCTCTGCCCAATATCTACTTGGCCTTATCCTTGGCAACCCATTTTTCCTTTGAAAGAGCATTACGTCAGGATTGAAAAGGTGGTTAACATCACAATCAGCGCTTAGCATTAGATCAAAAAGTCTTGTACGCTTTCTGCAATAGAATTTTTTTTGCAGGATTCATTTTTCTCAGCAGGCGGGCAGATATCCAAGTGGTAAATTATCACCTTTTCCCTACACTTTCTTCAATTCGCCCAATTCTGCGCATTGGGGAACAGACAAAACATCGTACAAAGTTATGGTGGATGAATAAAAAGAAGAAAAAGAAGCCTTGGTCATAATCAGAGTATGCATGAGCTTTGTCCTCCGCAATGGATTACTATTATTGTTAGCGTTTTTTTTAGAGAGGGGATGGTTGCATAAGTGAGCATGAGTCTTGAAAGCAAGAGCATGAGATGATAATTTGCAAGTATTGCTAATGAATACAGCCATGGCAAATGTAGGACTCATTTTGAGTGGGAGGAGTGGCCATGGTGATATTTAAAGTTATACTTGCCTTTTATTTACACCGAATTAAGTGGATACAAATTTATATTAGAGCAGTGTTAGTTCAAATTTTAGTATAAATGAGGAGAGAAATATAAATGGAGGTTGTTCAAATTTTACTATAAATGCGGAAGGAAATATAAATGGAGGAGGCACTCCTTTCGCAAAAATTCTAGTTTTAGGGTTTGTTCTATGAGAACACAGTTGTGAGGATTGCATCTCTGAGGGTGCTGCATGTCGAGGAAGGAGGTTCAATGAACTATGGTTCCTCTGGATAATAGCTTGTAGTGTCCGTTATTGTTTGTTCATCAAATGTTTTTGTTCGTACATGCATATTGCATTTTCCATTTTCCATGTGGTCTCCTCGACAAGTATGTTTGTAGGTCATGACAATGGTTGTTGTTGAGGTCTGTGACTAGAGGTAGGGTCTATGGTCAGTAGTAACAACTGCAGTAGGTTTCTCAGTGTCTAGTTTTCTATTCATAGATTGATGTTTGCTTGTTGCTGATTGTATTAGCAACGGTTTTGGTTGCCTTTCTTGGCCACACCATTCTTTCTAGTCTTATGTCTCTCTTTAACTTTCCACCATTTTAGGGTATTTTCTTAGGGTTTGGTTCATTTTTTATTATTTAGATTTTTTTGACCAACAAAGATGTGTTGTGGGTAATTTGTTGTTTTTCATTTTTTTGGCTTTGCCCAGCCAACAAAAGAGTTTTGAAAGCCATTTATTTATTTTATTGTGAACAAATACAAATATTTTTACTCATAAAAAATCTGATCCCTGAATACCAACTGACTATTTTATTGTATAATGTTTTATAACTTATTATTTAATTAATAATAATTATTTTAAAACATTTGAATAATAACCTTTAATTTTTAAAAAAAATTTAATCATACAATTAAAATATGAAATTGATAAAAATATAAATATAAAAACAACTTAATTACTAAATAACTTTCAAATTATTTATAAAATATTTTAAAAAAATCCGATTGACATTCCCCAATCTAACATTTAAAAAAACCACTTTCCATAATTATAAATTAATTATTTTCTGAGGAGGAGAACTGCCTCCTTATTTATTCAAATTTTTACGAAGCAAACTCAACATGAGAAAATAATTAAAGTATTTTGTACTTCTATAATTTTAAACTCAAATGAAAGTATGTTAACATCATAGGCGATACAGAGAACAAGTATACACGACGGTTGCTTGGTGGTTGTTTGGTTGGGGTACCAGCGCTTTCAATGATATTTTAAATGTAATATTGTCATTGGCAAATGCTACCTATAAATAATGTTTCTTAATCTTTATCCTTTCTTTCGAGACACGATATCTAGAAACTATTTATTCCATATTTTTGAGTTTCTTATCTAATTTAAAAGGCAAGAAGAAAATATGTTGACAAATATACATGTGCTCAATATTTCGGATAAACACGTCAAGCCAAAATGTAAATCCACAATGAAAAAAAAAGTTACGGAAGAAAAAATTGAGTGTCCTTTACCATTTTCTAGTTTTTGATTAATTAAGTAGGAATTATTTTGGTTGTATATGTATTGTGATGTTTAATTTAAAATAGTTAGGTTATTTTTATTGTATATGGAGTTAATTGATTTTTTTATATTATAATTTAGTGATTTTATGTTTTTATTTGATTCAGGAAAAAAAAAAAGAAGCTTTGACAGGGTCTCAAAACTTAATACAAAATATGCAGATAAAACATTACAAAATAGACAAACAATAAATAAGGAACTAGTTTACTGCAAATAAAGGTCATTTTTAAGGTTAGAAAAAATCTCTAGGCCTCTAGCAATATCTAGTTCTTCTTAGAGGAAAAGAATCTTGATTGAAATAAAGTCTCCCACAATTTCCTTCTCGATGCCTTCCACCTTTTTCTTTTGACTTCGAATGCATTTTCTAGGCGCATCTGTGGTGGTATCCATTTTCCTCTTCTTTGAGTGCTTGCAAGCCACAAGGGTGCTTGTGGCATTGTTGATTTTATTCATTTTAGTCTCATGCAACTTATTCTTCATCCCTTTCAAATCTTCCTCTAACTTATCTATCTTTAGCGCCAATTTGGTCATATCATTTTTCAGCTCACTAATGTCCTATTCAAGGCCCATAAACTCTTGATTATTATTTTTTATGTTAAATTTTCAACTTCTCAACTCTATCTTGTAACTCCACCAATATCTTCATATTATTTTTAAATTCACTAATCATTTCCTTAATGAAGATGAGTAGGGTATTACTATCTCTTTCCAATTTGTCCATCCTTGCTTTGATGGGGTACACTTTGGGTTCTTGGTTTTGTCCATCCTTGCTTTGATGGGATACTCTTTGGGTTCTTGGTGCTTCAATTCTGATATTTGACTAGGGGGTTTATGGGGATCCTTCTTCAATGGAGTCTTTGGGTCTTTTGTGTTGTACTTAGACATCCCACTTTTGCTCATCAATTATTTTCATTTAAGAGAGGGACCCTGGGTAAGCTTCTTATTGCACACGAGAGCCCAATTAGCCAATGTTTCATTTACTTCCTCCCTAATAATGCTACTAGGTCCTTTTTTAATCCCAACCACAACCTTCTTCCTAGGTGACCCCTTAGGTTTTAGTGATTCCATGTTGTCTTTCATCCTCCCTTAGGGTTTCATAAATAGTTGCTTTTTTAGTATCGTACAAGGTTAGATCTTATTTCATACTATGTCAAATATAAATTTATATATTCTTTATAGATTGAATTTCTTAATCTTACACTTAGAATTAGCTCTAGCTCCATTGCACTTGATTTGCTTGATCTTGTTTTTATCCATTTTAAGGAATTATTTTTTTAAAAGTGTATAATTGAAGGTGAATATTTTTATTTTAAAAATTATGGAACATAAATATGGTAGGAAAATTTAAGGAATAACATATAATTTACCATTAATATATGCATGTTTTAGATTTCACTTACTTGATTTGTTTGATCATTTTTAATCCACTTTGTATTTTCACAATGAAAACAAGACAAAATGATTGTATAAGGAATATTTAACTAGGGTATTTTTTAAGGAATGATTCTTCTTAAAGAAGTGTATCAAGGTAGGTAAATATTTTTATTTTGAAAATTATGTAATGTAAGTATGGTAGTAAAATATAAGGAATAATATAAAATTTACTATTATTATATGTATATTTTGGTGAATTCAACAAATTTATGGACATTTTATAAGATATTTGATGATTATTTTTTTAAAAAATTGTCAAAAATAATCAATTGGTGAAAAATAACCCCTAAAAATACCTTGGATCTAACATTTAGCAATAGAAAATAGTAATTCCAAATTTGTCATAGTGATTAAATTTTATAAACATGCAAAATAAAAATGGTAAATTGATAATTATACTTGAAAAGAGGCAAAAGCTGAAGAAATCACCACATTTTGATTAATTGAATGCATATCTAAGTTGTGTAGATTGATAGTTGACTATATGTCAAATTTGGAGTATTGAACATACAAAATCATGACCAGTGCCTAAGTTGTTTGTGTCCAAGGTGAGATAATCACTAACTAGGATTGATTAATTTTCATGTTCTTATGCAAATTCCATACTCTGGTCGCATTGAGATATTAATTTTCTCGTGTCTCTTTATAACTAGATATCATGCTTATTTATACTTGTGCTTCTTAGATCAGAAACACATCTAAATGCTATCATATTCATTTTTATTGACCCAACTTTCCATCAAGTTCAACTCACTAGAAAAAAGTTATGAGTCAAGAAACCATTCTATCCCACTCAATATAATTAGATCTCATGGGGCTATGTGTAGTGTGAATGAAAATCTTGAGCAAGTATTTTTTTCCCTCATTTGTGATAGATGTGAATATGCAACTACATGCAATTCAATTTAAAAATTCATTTGGTACAAGAGGGTGATGCATAAATATTAAAGCATTAACTAAATCCATTAGAAGTGTGTGTGTGTGTGTGGGCAGGGGGCAAGGGTGAGCACACACATTCCATTTATTTTTAAATGACTTGGGATGACTTAGTATAAATAGGGTGCTCTAGGATAAAATTATCACTTAGGTCAACTCTATAAAATATAAATAAAAGACAATCAAGGCACATGAAGTGAGGAAAAAGGAAAGGACCACAAATATTATGAAAGAAATAATTGATAGGCCCTTCATTCCTACATAAGGAAAGAATGACTATTTATTTCATCATATGAAAAATAAATGCACACTATTCGAGTAATACCATATATATAAAAAATCAAGGAGTCAAACCCCTATTTATAGGAAGATGGATTCCATTGAATTATATTTTTAGGAAGGAAAGTCATAATGGAGATTCTCCACTCTATTTTTAGGAGGAGGAATCCTAACGGTGCTTTTCCAATTAGGTGTATCTACCTTTGTGGAGTGATCATGTAATTTATGATGAGTTTGCTTGTAATATATGTAATCTATGATGATTTTGCTTGTAATCTATTCATCTTGAGCTAATAAATCCTTACATCTTGCACTTTGGATGTTTCCTTAGTTATTCCAAGGTTTTACCTTATCATTATGGTGTTTTGTCTCATGCATGTTAAATTAGTTAAATTATCTCTATTACTACAAATTTGTATTCTATTTATTAGTTATTTGTTGCTACAAAGTATCTAGTTTCCATGTAGTTAAAATTCAACATGAATATTAATATTATTTTAATTTCAATTTAAATGTTCTCTATAAGACATTCATTTACCAAAAAAAAATCTAGCAACTATATTTTACATAATCTAGAGTTTCCATGACATTTGATTGATTTATATATATGCAAAATATGTTTTTAGATATATTTTCTCTGAGTAGATTTTACTATTTGGGAGTTTGAAAAATACAAAGATATTTCTACCAATCATTCTAGTTTCTACATACTCCAAAAACTCAATGTGTTTTCCTTAAGCTTCACATATTACTACCATTAAAAGGCAAGGAGAAGAAGATGCTATTACAAGTATAATTGTGATGTAGATTCATAAAGAAAGGTCGTTAAATATGTAGATCAACAATAGAAGAAAAAGATAAAATTTGAAACCTAATTTGAATGCCCCTCTATAATTTTAGATTAATTAACTAGGAATTATTTGTGTTTTATATGATTGTGATGCCTAATTAAAAATAATTAGGCTATTTTTTGGTATTTACATCCATTTCACTTTTCCATATCACATTTTAGTAAAGTGAACTTGCATTATATTACATGTTCCCTTGGGGTTTCATAAAAATGGTTTTTTATTGGTATCCCATACGGTTAGATCTTGTTTTATGTCAAATATAAATTATATAGTTTCTATAGATTTAATTTTTTGATCTTAGACCTAAAAGACCTATCTTCATTGCACTTGATTTGTTTGATCATTTTATTTTATCCTTTTTTGTTTTCACAATGAAAGCAAGATAAAAAGATTGAAAAAGGCAAAACTAAGTTTATAACTTTTAACAACATAAAATAGTAAGTCTAGATTTGTAATAGTGGTTAAATTTAGTAAATATGTAAAATGAAAATTTTAAATTAAAAATTGATCTAGAAAATAGGTAAAAGGATGGAATAAATAGACCTTGATGAATTGAATCAATATATGAATTGTGCATATATGTCATCGACTGCATGATAATTTTTTAGTATTAAATGTATAAAAACATGATCGTGACTAAGTCATTTATGTCTAAGGTGAGATCATAGCTAACTAGGTCACTTTTATATACCAATATTTCATATGTCCCTTTGCAGTTGGATGCCATGCCTATTTATACTTGTGCTTCTTTGACTTGATGGATATAAATGCATCTAATATTATCTTTTTCCTTTTATTAATCTAACTTGTCATCAACTCACAAAAAAATAATGTTTTGGTCTAATAAACCACTGTATCATGAATGCTCAAATTAGATCTCATGTGGTTTTATTTGTCTAAATGGAAATATCAAGCAAGTGTTTTTATTATTCCTTTGCCATAGATGTGAAGATGAAACTTATAATAATATAAAATGAAAAATTGGATGACTTAGGCATGGATAATAACACCCAACCTATAGGTCCTCTTTCTTGCTCACTCAACCCTTCTCGACTTAACTTTCACTAATTCTTAGTCACCTATAGCTTCTCAAACTTAGATTTTTGAGACCTAAGTAGCCTTTTTAGATCCAAATCCATCCCCTTAGGTCTGATCCTCCTAGGATAATAGTGCCTAACTTGGATAGGAGTACCAAAACTTAGGGATGTCCTATTTTTAGTGCTGTTATCCAAGTTCACTTTAGCCTCAAACGGTCAGATTTTTTTGAATCTTTATCTTTTCACCTGTCGTCCTAATGCAAGATCATCTAACCCAAATAATTAGTTTACCTATAAAAGGCAATTCAATGTCCATTTAGAGGGGTTGGCACTCATTCATAGGAAAGAAGCAAGAATACAAGTAAGTACACTCAAACACTCTTCCCTATTCTTTGCATATAGCCTTCCAAAAGCAATTCAATCCCATTCAAGCACTCATACCAGTCCCTAGTCATCCAAAATACATTCTAGTTTTGCATCTAATTGCATACATCACATAATTAAACCAAGCAATTCAAATGGGAGAACTACATTAGCTTGATCCCTCTTCAGAGTATTGGTAAATAAGTAGCATGCCCACACATAGGGTGTGAAGTGCATCCAACATATCTTTTACACACTAACCCCTCCTCTCTTTCCCAAGTTTGCTACTTAAGTTTAAGTACCAAGAGCTTCTAAAGGTTTTGAAGATTGAATCAGATACATAGTGAGCTCTGTATAGATCTAGGATTCAATATTTCACTACTAGGGTGTCATAGGCCTGCCAAGTCGAACCCAAAAAATCTAGACCACTAGGACAACATCACCAAAAGTGGACAACAATGTTAGAAGTGGACTATATCACCAAGTAATAGGGTGTATTAAGTTTGACACTCCCGTCTAATCCAGAAATAGAGTTTTAGGTCTTGATTATGATAGTTTACCATCCCTACATAATAATTTTTAGACCCTACGTCATCTATGTCAACCTAGAATAAGCTAAGTGTGATTTATTCACACTTCTTACTATTTTAAGAAAATGTAAAATACATATCTATTTATATAAATTAGTAGGCTAATTGATACACATTAATAACTAATTGAAATTTACTCATACCTTTATTTTTATAAGAATTAAACACTTAATTACCAAAAATAATAAAACATTTGATGAACCCGACTTACTTCAAATTTTTGCAAAAAACCCTAGAAACCCTAGGGCTAATTATTTCTAATTTTTTTCAGTATTTCCTAATTTTTCTTGAATTTAAAAATAAAAAAACTACAAATTAATTATAATATTTTTAATAAATTCTCCCAAACCCTAGTTTGCACATACTAGGTCCTCTTTGCATATAAACACTTTCAAACCACTAGGAAAAATATATAGCTAATTTTAGAAATATTTTTAGATTTTTCCTAAAATTTTCAGGCTAAATTATATAATTTCATAGAAAATGTTTAAAATTAATGCACTAATTTTGAAAAATATCATTCAAAACCCTAGTTTCATCAAACACATCCTTAGTTATTTTTAGTACTTTTTACATTATTTTCTAAAAATTTAGTTGCATATCTAACTCAAAAATCAATTTCAAATTCAAAAGTTCATAGTATTTTGGAAATGATATTTCTAAAAAATCTTTAGTTGTATGTACTAGTTCCTTTTTTCTTCTTGTGGTATCACCTTACATTTATAGTCAGATTGCAAAAATGATGCTCATTTATCCATAAATTCTTCTTACATTTCTTGAAAATAAAAAAGAAACCTTAATGGGCCCTATCATATACATGAATGATGAAGTCTATCATATGTTAGTACAAAGTTTCATTCTCTACATTTCATGCTTATTTGTCATTATATGAGATGATGTTATATAATTTATTCTTAAAAATATTAACCCATATCTTGCATCACCTCCCTTGGAGCATCTCCCCCATATCGAGTCATGTTGCATGGTCCATCCTACTCTTCCCTAGGTCACTACCCATCATCAGAGAGCCTAATTGACACATTTTGTTCCTCCAGCTACTCGACCCATTGATTATCTTCACTCTCCTCCCATAACAACTTTAAATCCTATACAGATAGTATATAATGTGATTAGAGCTATTACTTGATGTATACTTATGCCTCCTCTACCTACCTAAGAGTCTTGTCACCTTGATATTCCAACCTATCCTAGGCTCAACCAACTAGCATATGTAGATTCACACAAGGAATATGACATTGTTGATCAGTTGAGAAACACTCTAGCTAAAATTTACATGTTAGAACTAATTCAAAAAAATAATGTATTCAAGGACATTCTTTATTAGGTACTCACTCAGAATTCTATGCCTCTTGATTCAGAACCTTCTTGTTTTGCATCAGTGGTCAATACTCTAAAAACTATAGAAGATGCAATTTATTTTGATAGTGAGGACATGCCTTACTAGATGGTTATTGATCAAAATTTACCACTATTCATAAAATTACAAGTTAAAACCAACATATTTAAGAGAGTTATTATTTATAGTGGCTCTGGAATAAATTTATGTAATATCATGTTCTTAAAGGGCATGGATGTAGATTTGGCATCAATGCAAAAAACATATAAGAACATCTGAGGGTTCGATGATATACCATGATAGACATTGGGTACTATTACATTAAATATCATGGTGGGCCCAAAAATCCTCTCAACATAGTTCTAGGTCATGTCATGTCCACTCCACTATAATCTTTTGCTCGGATGACCCTAGATACATATTATGGGTGTTATCCCTTCCACTCTCCATAGATGCATTAAGTTTATCCATGAGGTATATCTATATACATGCCCAATAGACAACCAACCATTTAGATATTATCAACTTATAGAGTCATCTTTGACTATTTCATCTGATGGGACACCATATGTCATAGTATAACCACCACTTTATAGAATTTCTTTGGATCAGATACATACATATGAGGTTGGTGAGACTAGCACTTCCCACATTACTCCACTCATAGTCACACCATCAGCACCAATTCTTTCACCAATCATATGAGCTCCATCTATTCTAACTACTTCATCGGTCACATTTCTAACACCTATTACACATCCATCATCATTGACAGCCATACCAATAGCTCTAGTTGATTCCATAGTTACTTTACTAGTTACAAATATTTCAGCAACAATACCTTCTTCTACTACTATAATTGGTGAGACTCCTATAGAATAGTTACCCCTTATGGTAAATTTAGAGTTACCATATGTACATGATGTTGATATAGATTAATAGGCTTCTTCATTTGATGATACAACACCCACACTCATAGATGACTATTTGTGTGGACAGAGCTTTACACCAATCATCCCAAGAGAGTACCAAGATAACTATAGATATTTCATCCCACATCCTACATCATTTTTAGCATCTTTCACTACACTCTTAGGGTATGCTCCGCACTCATGGCCACATGCTGTTCACTTGACACATACAGTCCACATGATAAATTATATGGATAAGAAGTCAGTTTTTTAGATTCAAGTAGGCAACACACAACATCAGCCATAGTTTATGTTACAGATATTACTTAATTATAGATTGATCACATTACCTATAGTATGACATATATCTATCAAAAAATTGTCACATCAGGATGGTCGCCCATTCTATACCTTTCATAAGATTATAGGCCATGACACAAACTCATGCACAACCTTAAAATATAGATTAAATAAGCTACAAGATCAAGGTATTATTTATATTATATCACCATTGGCACCACTAGAAACACCAGCTCCACCACTTCCACTAAAGTCACTTACTAGTAGGGTTAAACATCTAAGAGTAGAACTAGCATCTCCACCACTCGAGCAACCCTTAGTTTACCTTCAACATGATGAAATCACAAAAACATAATTTGTAGCATACGATGATACTTATGATGATGATTTTGATGCATTTGATGATTATCAAGATCCTTTCCTCCATTTTCATCCTTAACAGGCTCCATCTTTGGATCCCTTTCCACCACCCACTTAGTCTTTTATATTATGATTTATATACTTGTACATAATTTTATTTTTAGAATTGATTGTACATATTATCTCCTACTTGATTTTACATAGTTCAAATATTTTTAAAAATATAAAAATAATATAACACTTCAAAATATAAAAACATTCAAAAAATTGCAAAAACACCAAAACATTTTTTGATTGTATGCATCATCTGTGCTTTACATCACTACTATCATGCTAGGACTTAAATTTGATATTTCATGCTATTGTGTATAAATTTTATACATTACCATGCTTCAATTGATCTTCTTTGAGTGTGTGTAGTGACATACAGTGACTTGATGGCTTTATTCTACCCATAAAGGGGGCATTCTTACTTCTCTCTTTGAGATGTACATTGTTATACACACCCATTGGGTGCATCTTCTACATGACTACACCATCTAGGTTATGTCATTCCTACACCACACACTCTAAGTTATCATGTTGATTTACATTACATTATATATTACATAGAATACTATATCGACATCTCAATAGTATCTAACACTTGTGTATTTCTTAGCATATACCTAGTCTTGTACTACACATGTTTTGCATACACTCAAATTTGCTTTGATTAGTTAGATGTGATTTTCTCTTTCTAGTTATTACATTCTTTCTCTAATTGATTAGAATATCGTGTGTGACTATATTTTCAATTCCATCTTGTGCCTTATGACATTTGCCAATGTCCTTTGCTTATTTTTCATGTGTGTGCATTAGGACATTTGCCAATGTCCTTTATTTATACTCCTGTATGTGCCTGTGGCTGGTGTGCTAACTTTGCTTATTTCAATTGTATGTGTATGTGGCATTTGAGCAAGCCTTTCATGCTTATTTTCAGTTTGAGTGACATATGTACATGTCCCTTGTTTGCATGGCCCCTTGGCTCATCTAGTATGCTTCTTTCTTCTTGCTTGTTTTCTTCTTGCTTGTTAAATATGTGCAATGCCATGATCCATATCATGCATTTTATTTGTTTTTTTTTATGCCATGATGCACATCATGATCTATCCCTCCAACTAAAAACTAATAATTAATATTTCTAGTTTCAGTTTAGTACATTATACATGCTTTCACATTTTTACATCTATTTAGGCATACCCTTATTGATCTAACAATATATCAATATAAAAATTTGTTATATTTTGAAACATATTATCAAATATCAAATGATATATCACACACACACACACACACACACACACACACACACACACACACACACACACACACACACACACACACACACACACACACATATATATTCAAATTAACACACTTGTAGGACTCTTTTTTTAGGGCAGTCATTACAGGTTTATCATTCCTACGCTTAAAAGAGGGGGCATCAAATAGGGGCTTTGTCACAGAGATAAAACATCCTAACAATCAAAATAATAGCATTCAAAATAATTAGCACAAAATCTAGAGGTCAAACTAATCAAATTAGAATAGGAAAATAGGAACAGTCTCAGATTAGTAGTCAATTTTCACATCAAACAAAAGTGCTAAAAATGGAAAGTAGCACTAGAAATGGATAGTATCAATGGAAATAGATAGTAGCACCAAAAATAGTGATGTCCAAAGTTTGACACTCCTATCTAGGTAGAAAAACACTCAAGGTTTCTAGAAATAGGTAAAAAGTTTAGTTTAAGGATAGTTTTTACACTTTTAGATACTTTAGATTTAGTAGTTTTAGAATTGTTTTCTTAGATACAGGGGGTTATCATGTGGGGCATGATGGTTCTCACTTTTAGTTTGGATTGGGAAGTTGGCATAACTTTTAAATCAGAATCCATGTTCTAGAAATCAATGATTGGGGCAATGTGCACAACACATTGATCTTCTTTTGTTTATGAGTTCAGTTTATTCTAGGCATTCTTAGTAGTTACGTGCCTTACTCCATTTATAGGTGGTTGGCATCACATTAAATTTAAACTTTCATATAAGTTTAGCTTTTTGAGTAACCAAATTTCTGAGTTGGCTTTCATATAAGCCTATTTCATCAGTTTGAAGTGGCTTTCATACAAGCCTAATCTCTATCTTTTGAAATGGCCAAGAGTGGCCTAGTTTTTAGCACACATTTGGCTATCCATGCCATAATTTTAGATTTATATCACATTCATGGGATCCACGAGCCATCTCATATGGTATTTATTCTATACTGCTATTACTTCATAGTTTCACTTCACAGGGCAATGATGGAGCCAAAGGGCTAGCCTTCATATTCTTGAGCCACCTATTCAGAGGGATTAGACATATAGTATATACATCAATTAACACATGCATAACTCATTAACTTCACTTAGTTGGTGATGATGGAGATGAATGGTTAGCCTTTGCATTATTGAACCACTTTTTAGAGAATTGAGTACATAATTCTATTCATGATATTACTCTTGATTCAACACACACTTAGTATCATCCAACACATTCCAACATCATAATAGGTTTTATATTAGTTTGCATACTTGATGAGGTGTGTTCATTCTTTTCTCTTCCTCTTACTCAAATCTTATACGTTCTTATTTTAGATATAACATATCTAGTAAGAACTGATCTCTTTTATGTTTTCATTTTCAAATTCACACTTCACAATGTGTTTTCTATATGCACATCCAATATCACATAGATTCATGAGCTTCACCCTTACCAGTAAGTTCAAGTTTACTTCTTATTTTCCTTTATCCTAGTATTTCACTTTGTTGCATCTCTATAATAAAGAGGGGAAACTGTAATCATATAAAATGCAAAATTGGATGATTTAGGCATGGCTAACAGCACCCAACTTATGGGTCCTCTTTCTTGCTCACTCAACCCTTCTTGGATAGACTTTCACTGATTCTTAGTCACCTATAGCTTTTTGGACTTAGCTTTTTGAGACCCAAGTAGCCCTCTCAGACCTAGATCCATCCCCCTAGGTCTCATCCTCCTAAGATAATAGTGCCCAACTTGGATATGAGTATCAAAACTCAAGGGTGTCCTATTTCTAGTGCTGTTGTCCAAGTTCACTTTAATCTCAAATGGTTAGATTTTCTTGAATCCTTATATTTTCCCCTGTCAGCCTAATACAATTTCATCTAACCCAAGATCATTAGTTTCTTTATAAAAGGACATTCAATGTCTATTTATAGGGGTTGGCACTTATTCACAGGAAAGAAGCAAGAATATAAGCAAGTACACTCAAACACTCTTCCCTATTATCTACATACAACCTTCCAAAACCAATTAAAGCCTATTCAAGCACTCATACCAGTCCCTAGTCATCCAAAGTACATTTCAATTTTTCATCTAGTTGCATACATCACATACTTGTACTAAGCACTTCAAATGGGTGAAGTACATTAACTTGATCCCTCTTCAGAGTATTGGTATGTAGGCAGTGTACCCACACAAAGGGTGTGAAGTGCATCCAATGTATCCTTTATAGATTAAAACCTCCTCTCTTTCCCAAATTTTATACTAAATTTAAAGTACCAAGAGATCCTAAAGGTTTCAAGGATTGAAGCAGACACACAATGAGCTCTGAACAGACCCAGGCTTCAATATTTCACTACCAAGGTGTCATAGGCCTACCAAGCAAAACTCATAAAAGCTAGACCACTAGGACAACAACACTAAAATTAGACTATAACTCCAAGTAGTAGGGTTTCTTGAGTTTGGTCCTCCTATTCAATCCAAAAATAGAGTTTTGGGTCCTATTTATGATAGTTTGCCATCTTTGCACAATAATTTCTAGACCTTGCATCATCCATTTCAACCTAGAATAAGCTAATTTTAATTTCTTCACACTTCTTACTATTTTTAGAAAAGGTAAAATACATATCTATTTATACAAATTAGTAGGCTAATTAAGACGCATTAATTACTGATTTACATTTACTCAGACCTTTATTTGTTTAGGAATTAAACACCTAATTCCCAAAAAGAATAAAACATAACTATGTGGAATTCACTTAAGACCTTCAGTTGGTATAAGAGGCGATGCATAAATGTTATAAGTATAAATGAACTCAATTATAAGTGTATAAATGTCTATAAAAAGTATGGTATCAAACATGAATAATGGATTAAATTATCCCCTATCTCTCTTCATCTATTTTTAAAAAGGCTTGGGATGAATTAGTATAAATAGGATGCTCTAGGTCAAAATTATCACTTAGGTTGACTCTATAAAAAATAAATAAAATAAAATCAGGGCACATGGAGTGTATAAAAAAATAGACCGATAAAATAATGAAGGATAGAATCAACAAGCCCTCCATTCCTATCTAGGGAAAGAATGATGAGATCGCCAATTCCATTAGAGGAAAAATAACGGTGTGTTGTTTAAGTAACACCATATAAATGTGTGAAATTAGTCTATAAACTGAGAATAAATAGTTTTAGATAAACTTAGGCTGCATTTGGAGGAATTTCTGAGTAAAAAGGAGTAGTGTGGGGTAGGAAAAGTCATAAATATAATAAATTATACACTTTGTAGCAAGCATGACAAAATAGGGAAAGTAAACTATGAAAAATAGGGATTATATCAAAATTAGGTGTCTACATAATGACCCTAATTTAGGTAGATGTAGGATAGTGGGGGACAAAAGTGGGGGTATAAAACGACACTTTTTTTTTGAAAATAACAATAGTTTAAGTTGGAGATACTTAAAAAAGGAATTTGACAATGACATATCAACATGAATTATGGAATTTTGAATGTAGTTTATAAATATATAATTTTTTTTAATACCTAGATGATAAAAGTGTATGAAATAGTTGCATTTATGATAATAGGTTGGTCATTTTTTATAAAAAGATAAGGAGAGTGCATGTGTATAAACACACGTTTTTGAGTAAATGATTGAATTTTTGTATGAAATTTCATAAATAGATAGGTAAAATGTCAAAGATTTTTGAGAATATTTTTTATTATAAATTTATTTTTAAATAATTTTAGAAGTTAAGACAAGTGAAAAATTGAAATTTCAAGTGTATAAACACAACTTTTTGACTTTAACTTCATGAAAATCAATTTTTTTTAAAGCATAGTTGACAATGTGTATATTTTTGAGATATAAGCATTCGATTAATATTCAAAAATTTATAAGGAAATTTGTGATTATATTTTTATAGACTATAAGGAGATTTTTTACGTAGAAATTAAATAATAACTATAAATAATATTGAAACATTAAAAAATATATATATTTGAAAACTACACTTTTTGCTTTACACACACAAAAATGGAAAGAAGGTGGGATTTGTTTTTGTATATATCAAAAGGGAATACATCCTTTCCATAACTACCAAGGAGAAAAATAATGCATTTTCCCATTAGTTCATGGATCCGAAAGGGCCTGCGTGCTTTCTAAAGCATGCATGCCCTTTGTGATTCATTAATTATTTTTGCATTTGCCATGAAAATGAGTCTTTTTTTCCAAATACAAATTGGTTTTTCTATTGTAACTATGCAAATTTGATGAATTATTCATCTATTTTATTTTAATTACTAAGAATTCTTTAAGTTTAAAACTACAATTGTCTTATTTTGGCAAAGATAAATAATGGGGTTGGGAATTCATCATAAAAGACAAATCAAAGAAATAAAAAAATGAATAAATTGAAGAGAAATGAGAAAAATAAAGAAAAAGAGAAGCAAATAGGAGGGCATCCATAACAACTTTTAGGTAAGGTGAAGGTTCTTCTTTTACACTAGGTAATACTTCTAATGAAAATAACATGCCCAATTATATAGAATTTAGTTTACATATGTCTTCAAATGAGATAAGATAATCGAGTCAATCTTTGTTGAAAAATTAAATTCAAAATATAAAGCATGTAAGTATTGAATTTGTAATGAATGATGAAACATATAGATAAACACAATATAATGAAACATCCATTCATAATGATTTTTATTTAGTATGATGGTAATCAACATCAAATAATGTACCCAAATCATGTGTATGCTAATGAAGAGGAATTTAATTCTCCTATAACCCCTAATTTAGATAGTCAACCCTCTAATGTCCCTACTATGGTTGAAGTGTTAACACCACACAATTTAATACAAAATATAGCTCCTGCACCCACATCTCCAAGGATAATAAGACAAACACCAAAGTATTTGGTTGAAATAGATGAAAAATAATATAACCTATGGAAGGTAAAATGTCAAAAAGAACAATTTAATGTCATGCTCAACATTTATGGAACTATGTATTTAAGAATAAAGCCATACAAAATGATGTCAATTATTTGTTCAATTAAAGAAAATGCAAAAAATTCACCCTGTGATGCATAATTTGGGGTTAAGAACATTAAACATAGAGGTGAAAAATAGTACAATAGTAAAGAATCTATTTAATGCATTTCAGGCAATAGGTAATAAAAGTCAGAATAAAGATAGTAATGTGTTAAGATGAGTAATAATGGAATATATAGTGAGTAAGTTAACATCTAAAGCTTGAATTCTTAGTGAAAAAAATAAATACTTGAATTTAAATAGAAAATATCTAATGAATGCCATAAAAATAAGATCAAGTCTTGATGACCCTTCACTCATGGATTTATGGGCATTTAGTGGTAGACTCCCACGAAAAGATAAGGTATTGGTTGAAATAACAAAACAATTGATTGAAATTTTTTGGCATGACAACACAAGGGTCTCATCTAATGTAAAAAAAAGTTGTTAAAAGAAGAAAAGGCTCAAAAAATTGTGAGCCACATGCAAAATTTTTTTTAGACATGACACAAAGAGAATTTTATAAAAAGCTTATTGAAACATTTAATGACCAATTAATAATTAGCCAAAGGTCATTTGAGATGTGCAAGCCTTTTTATGTTAAAATTAACCAAGCATGCACCACATGTTGTTGTAAGGTACATGTTAAATTTGCTATGTAATTTTATGTTTTTCATCATATACGTTGTACTTTACATACTGATGAGATTTTACAAGAATGTATAGTGTCTTCCCCACCTAAAACATCAAGACAATTAATCTGAGATCTTTTCTATCAAAGACCTAAAGGACAATTTTTTTTGCCAAATAATGTTTAGATGGAACATGTGACAGTTATGGTGGTTTTTCAAATTTGATGTGTTATTGACATGAAGATATTTCACATGAATTTGGAAAGAAACTAGTTGATTATAAGAAGTACATATTTGTTAAGTATGCATTAAAAGATGGAAAAGAATAATCAAGATGTGAATTGATTACGACCAAAGTTTTTGTATGTGATTTCATGTTTGAATTCAAAAATAATATTATCTACCAATATGCAAGACACACACACAAATCAAAATGGTTAGATAATCAATTTGAAAACATGCAAGGACAAATTCCTAGTTGGCACCATTTTTTTGGCTGTGGATTTTGCTAAAAAATACACACTAGAACCAAAAAATAAGGTTCAATCTCAATATTATAACTCAATTCAAGTTGGAATTTTTGTTCATATTACATTTAGACATGTACCTGATATCACAAATGACAACATAAAGATTTTGAGGGAGTACCATTTTTATATGAGTGATTACATATCACATTCTCCAGAGTTTATCTAGGGTTGTTTTGAGATATTTTATATGAATATGCATGAAAGACAACTCATGTTTGATACATACTACATTTGGTTAGATAATTGTGCAGGGTAGTTTAAGAATTCTCTAATGTTTTACTGGTTAAGTAGAATGCATAAAAATAATTGCGTTCAACATTTTTGGAGCTTATTTGAGGTTGGGCATGGAAAAGGGGAACATGATGATGGTGGTGTATGTGTATAAATATCCCTTAAAAGAGAGAAGGTAAATTACAAGGATGGTGCTAATTTGATTGATGTAACAAGTATTGTGAGTTGGTGTAATGAAAATATTTGTCGTGGATTGGATAAACATTCTCATGTATTAATATTATTTTGGTTAATAGAGGAACAACATAAGGCAATGTATGAATATTTCATTATAGTACCTGGATCGAGTGTTTTCCACTACATTCAAAGCTCAAATTCAATTTCATGGACTATTTATACTAGGGATATGGAATATTTTTTTCCTCGTGTATGAAATATAATTGGAATGAATGTGAGTCAAAGGAATGGGTTGATGAATGGTATTATAGACCCATATCCATTGTAGAGAGTATCCATTCACTCCAAAAATAGACAAATCATGAAGTGGCATCATCAATTGACTTTGACCACATCTCAGATGTTGTGCAACTAGGTACAATTTATTATTTAATTAAATATATAACCTTAGATATTAGTGATATTTTTATTTTTTCTAGATGTACTTACAATTTAATTATACTTTAAATGTAGGGCATATTTTTGTAGTAATTGCACCTGAGAACAATGATGAGGGAAAAAACTACTGCTTATGTCATTATGTAGAGGCAAAAAAAATTAACCATAAATGTTATGGATGGAGAAGATCTAATTTATCCCATTGGATCCATACTGGTTACTAGAATTTGGATTTGTAGGTACTGTCATAAAAAAATAAAACAAATATTATATGAGGATTTTGAAACACATAGGATGGTGCTTCATTATTTGAACCATGTTCTTGATACAAATTTTCAAATAATCAAATATCATGGAAAGCCTCATAATAGAACTTTGTGAAAAGTACGTGATTCCGAACATGAAGGGATTCTTTAAACACTTGCAAACAGAGCTGATCTTGAAGGTACATTAGATTGAAATAGTAAGTTTATTTAAATT
Organism: Torreya grandis; assembly: GCA_037957365.1. Taxonomy (NCBI): domain Eukaryota; kingdom Viridiplantae; phylum Streptophyta; class Pinopsida; order Cupressales; family Taxaceae; genus Torreya; species Torreya grandis. The sequence continues at coordinate 3,651,466 of JARHVA010000452.1, forward strand.
ATTTCAAATTAATATAACAAAGTTATTTGATTTAATGTATTTTATTTTTCAACTATTTTATGATTATGTGTTTATTTTTATTTAATTTTTTTACTAATAATTTAAATTTATATTAGTGGCACCATACGAGATTCCAACTTCACATGGTTGGTGTCTTGAGTAGAGAATATTATCTTCTTGAAATGAAGAGAAGCCAAAATAATTTATATTAATTTCATCTACCTTAAGCAAATCTGTTTTCACATTCTCTCTATTTATCCTTTCAAGAAAACACTAATGTAGGGGAATCCTTTAAATATGTCATCATGATGTCATTTTTGTCTTGAAATAAGGTAGGAGGTCTTCTATAATAGATTTTGGTCCTTATGAGTCTTTAGTAGGTGTCGAGGATTTATAAAATTCAAAGTTTATAGTTTCCCGCCAAAATCACTATTAAAAAATTTGAATTCTTGTAAGCCCTTTTGAGGGATCATATCATCTATTTAATGATGTGAGATATAGTAGCATGTAATTAAGAGTCTTATAAAAATGTGAAGGGTTTCTAATGCCTTGACCCTCATATGACATGGGTCTACATATTAAGTTAAGTTGTAAGCAAGGGTGTGTCCAAGACTCCCACGTGGAGAATGAATCAAGAATTCATTATTGGTTGTTGAGGGAGATATAAGGTCTATTTTTATAGTTTTAGATAGATATTCTTAAAGTATAAGAAATAGGAGAGTAGTGAATAAAAGGAAATTATTGACAAAACTATCTATGCTCATAGTATTATATGTATATCTTATATTTTGTGTTTTCTTGAATGTATATGCTATGGAAATTGATTGTGAATGATGATCAATAAAGGAAAGAAGTAATTCATAAAATATTCTACTGACCTCTATATTAAAGGTTTCTATTGATAGACCCTTATTTTGTGGTAATGGATCTATTACAGTCTTAAGCTAAAAACTAAAATCTGAGTTATATGAACATGTTTAATTTCTTGATATTATTGAGGATAAGCAGTGTGAATAAGGGTATAGATTATTTTCATAGTCTCTAAATGAAGCTCAGATCATAAAAAGGATCCATACATTTACATTTAGTCATTTGTATGATTTGATACCTATTCTTTGTGTAATGCATGAATATCAGTGTGTGAATTATGAGGAAGGTCTACAAACTCATTGTGCATATATAAAGTTCATTTGTAACCCTGATTTGTTTGTATTGCAGGTTTACCAGGCTTTGGCTGAACCCAATTCTATAAGTTTTATAGATATCAAAGTTATGGAAGGTAATCATGTTATGTGAGTCATTGGAGGAGATCCCAAATGTTTATACAGACCTAACAAAACTTAGTTGCATAAACAGGGTTAGAAAAAGAGTCTTACAAGAAAGAAGGAAATTTTGATGTGAATAAAAATTCATTGGGATTTGATTTCCCATGCAAAGGTTAATTTATAATTGATGATTTTTGAGAGTATCATGAAGGTTAAATAAAGCACATGAATAATGAATGATATAGATGATTGAAGGTTATTGGATAATTTGTTGATAGTGTAAGCATCATTTGAAATTATTGTAACATTGTCCTAAAGTTTTTATAACATAAAAGGTTAATAAAGAATTTATATGTTAGAAACCTACACAATGTGATCAAGAAAAAAGAATTATTATCTATGATATATTATAGGACTCATCCCTACACATGTAGGACTTAATGGTTTATCTGTATCCCTCATAGTTCTCATGCAACTCATGACAAAAGTTTTCTCATTTTGCACATTTAGGGACAAGTGAAATATCTTAAGGGATGCCTTTGATCAAATTAAAATTTCATTATTGAGGGTATAACAAGAATTGAAAGAGGTGATTCTAACCTAAAAATACCTATCACATTATGTCCATGTAGACAGCTCATCGATTACGCTGATGAGTCAAAATCTACAACCCTCACTGACCAACTTTTGTCATGTTCTAAGAGATTTGGCTATGAGAGAAACCTCATTTCTAAATCACATCCATAAAAAATTAAATAAAATCCTCTTGTGATTTATTATAGGACTTGTCCCTTCATGTGTAGGACCTGACGGTTCATCTTTAGCCCTCACGATTTTTGTACAACTTACAATGAAAATTTGCTTATTTTGCACATTCAAGGATGAGTGAATTATCTTAAGGAATTCCTTTGATCAAATAAAAATTTCACTATTAGGGTTTGAATGAGACTCAATGAAGGTGAATCTAGAATAAAAATTATTATTCTGATGTGTTTACGTAGACAGTTCATTCATTAGGTTGATAAGTCAGAATCTACGGCCTTCATTGACCAACTTTTGGCATGTTCTCAGAGATTTAGCCATGAGATAAAAATTAGTGCCAAATATCATCCATCATGAGTTACATAAAATCATCCTAATATTTATTAGAGGACTCATCCCTACATGTGGAGGACCTAGCAATTCATCTCTAGCCCTCATGGTTCTCGTGCAATGCATGAAAAAAGTTTAGTCATTTTGCACACTCAGGGATGAGTGAATTCTCTTAAGGAATGCCTCTGATCAACTGTAAATTTCACTCTCAAGAGTTTATTGAGACCTGATAAAGGCTATTATAGCTTAAAAATTCTTATCCTGATGTGTCTGTGTAGATGGTTTATCAATTAGGCTAATGAGTAAGAATCTACAACCTTCACTGACTAACTTTTTGCATGTTTTGAGACATTTGGTCATGATATAAACCTCCTTTCCATGTTTCATCTATCATGAGTTAGATAATATCCTCTTTATATTTCATATAGGAATCATCCCTACATGTGTAGGACGTGATGGTTCATATCTAGCCATCACAGTTCTCGTGCGATGTGTGATGAAAGTTCACTCATTTTTCACACTCAGAGATGAGTGAATTCTCTTAAGGAATACCTCTGATCAACTATAAATTTCACTCTTAGAGGTTAGTAAAGACTAAATAAAGGTTATTATAGCCTAAAAATGCCTATCTTGATGTGTCCATGTAGATGGTTTGTCAATTGGGGTTATGAGTCAAAATATACGACCCTCACTAACTAGCTTTTGGCATGTTCTGAGAGATTTAGCCATGAGAGAAACCTCCCTACCACATCTCATATATCATGATTTAGACAAAATACTCCTAGGATTTCTTAGAGGACTCTTACCTGTACATGTAGGACCTAATGATTCATATCTATCCCTCATAGTTCTCATGTAACTTGTAATGGAAGTTCACTCATTTTGCACATTTGGGAATGAGTGAATTCTCTTAAGGAATGCCTTTGATCAACTACAACTTTTGCTCTTGGAGTTTGATCAAGACTGAATAAAGGTGATTCTAGTCAAAAAATTCCTATTTTGATGTGTTCGTGTAGATGGTTCATCAATTAGGTTGATGAGTTAGAATGTACAACACCTACTAACAAATTTTTACCCTATTCTAAGAGATTTGGCCATGAGAGAAACCTCCTTGCTACATCTTGTATGTCATGAGTTAGAGAAATTACTATTAGGATTTATTAGAGGACTCATACTTGCAAGTGTTAGACTTGATGGTTCACCTCTATCCCTCATTGTTCTTGTGCAACATGCAATGGAAGCTTGCTCATTTTGCACACTTATGGATGAGTGAATTCTCTTAAGGAATGCCTTTGATCAACTATAACTTTCACTCCTGGGGGTTGACTAAGATTGGATAAAGGTAAATCTAGCCTAAAAATGCCTATCTTGATGTGTCTACGTAGATGATTCATCGATTGGGCTAACGAGTCAGAATCTATGACCCTCACTAACCAAATTTTGGCATGTTATGAGAGATTTGGCCATGAGAAAAACCTCCTTGCTGCATCTTGTCTTTCAAAAGTTATAAAAAATCATCTCGGGATTTCTTATAGGAATTTCACCTAGACGTGTAGGACCTGATGGTTCATATCTATCCCTCATGGTTCTCATGAAATTTACGATAGAAGTTTGCTCATTTTGCACATTTAGGGATGAGTGAATTATCTTAAGGAATGCCTCTGATCAACTACAACTTTTACTTCTGAAGGTTGATCAAGACTAGAAAAAGGTGATTATATTCTAAAAATTCATATATTGACATGTTTTCATAAATAATTCATCGATTGGACTGATGGGTTAGAATTTTTGGTCCTCATTAACCAAATTTTACCCTATTCTAAGAGATTTGGCCATGAGAGAAAAATTCTTACCACATCTCATCCATCATGAGTTAGAGAAATTCCTCTTGGGATTTCTTAGAGGAGTTGTCCCTACATGTGTGAGATCTGATGGTTTATCTTTAACCCTCACAGTTCTAGTGCAATGCATGATGGAAATTTTCTCATTTTGCACGCTTGAGGAGGAGTGAATTCTTTTAAAGAATGCCTCTAATCAATTACAAATTTCACTCTCAAGGATCTAATGAGACCTAACAAAGGTGATTATATCCTAAAAATTCCTATATTGATGTGTCCACATAGATGATTCATTGATTATGCTGATGATTTAGAATCTATGACCCCTACTGACCAAGTTTTACCCCCTTTTGAAAGATTTTGCTCTGAGAGAAACCTCCTTGCCACATATCATCATTATGAGTTAGATAAAATTATCATAGGATTTATTATAGGACTTGTCCCTACACATGTAAAACCTGATGGTTTATCTTTAGCCCTCACGGTTCTTGTGCAACATATAATTGAAGTTTTCTCATTTTACACACTCGAGGATGATTGAATTCTCTTCAAGAATGCTTTTGAATAGCTATAACTTTTGCTTATGGGGGTCAACAAAGATTGAAAAAAGGTTTTTATAGATATAAAATGACCATCTAGACATGTTCACATAGATGGTTCATTGATTGGACTAATGAGTCAAAATCTACGACCCCTGATGACCAACTTTTACCTCATTTTGAGATATTTAGTCATGAGAGAAACCTCATTGCTACAATCATCAGTCATGCACATGTAAGACTTGACGGTTCATCTCTAGCCCTCATGTTTCTCATGTAATATGTGATTGAATTTTATGTATTTTGCACACTCAGGGATGAGTGAATTCCCTTAAGGAATGCCTTCAACCAACTATAAATTTCACTTTTATTAGTCGATCAAGACTAGATAAAGGTAGTTATAGCCTAAAAATGCCCATCCAAATGTGTCCATGTAGATGGTCCATCGATTGGGCTGATGATTCAAAATTTATGACTCTCACTGACCTAATTTTACCCCATTCTAAGATATTTGGCCATGAGAGAAACCTCCTTGCCATGTATTGTCTATCATCAGTTAAACAAAATCCTCTAAGGCTTTCTTAGAAGACTCTTATTTACATGTGTAAGACCTGATGGTAAATCTCTATCCCTCATGGTTCTCATGCAACACATGACCGAAGTTCACTCATTTTACACATCTGAGGATGAGTGAATTCTCTTTAAGGATGCCTTTGATCAATTTTAACTTTCACCTCTAAGGCCTAACCAATACTAGACAAATTTTTTTATATCCTAAAAATTCCCATAAAAACATGTTCACATAGATAGTTTATTTATTGGAATGATGAGTCAGATTCTATGGTCCCCACTAACCAACTTTTACCCTGTTCTAAGAGATTTGGACATGAGAGAAACTGCATTGCCATAACTATTTCATCATGATTTAGATAAAATCCTCCTATGATTTATTATAGGAATAATCTATTCATGTGTAAGACCTAATGGTTAGTCTCTATCCCTCATGATTCTCATGAAATGCATGACTGAAGTTTGCTCATTTTGCATATTTGAGGATGAGTGAATTCTCTTCAGGGATGCCTCTGACCAACTATAAATTTTGATTTTAGGGCCTGAGCAAGAATATACAAAGGTCGTTCTATCCTGAAAATTCCCATATAGACATGTTTGTGTAGATAATTCATCTATTGGACTGACGAGTCAGATTCTATGGCCCTCACTGACCAACTTTTACCCCATTCTGAGAGATTTGGCTGCAAGAGAAAACTTGTTACTGCATCTCATCCATCATAATTTAGATATAATCCTCCAAAGATTTCTTAAAGGACTTATCCCTCCATGTGTAGGACCTAACAATTAGTCCCTATCCCTCATGGTTCCTATGTAATGCATGTCTAAAGTTTGCTAATTTTACACATTAAGAGACAAGTGAATTCTCTTCAGGGATGCTTCTGACCAACTACAAATTTTCACTTCTAAGGTCTGAACACTAGACAAAGGTCATTCTATTCTAGCCTAAATTCACCCATCTAGATGTTGTCACACATATGGTCATTGATTGAACTGACATGTTAGATTTTACGGCCCCCATTGACCAACTTTTACACCATTCTAAGAGATTTGGCTGCGAGAGATAACTCATTATCTCGTCTCATCCATCATGAGTTATATAAAATACTCTTGAGTTTTTTAATGGGACTCATCCATCCATGTGTAGGACCTAATGGTTGGTCTCTATCCTTCATGTTTCTTGTGCAATACGTGGCTAAAGTTTGCTCATTTTGCACATTCAGGGATGAGTGAATTCTCTTCAGGGATACCCTTGACCAATTAGAATTTTCACTTTTAGGGCCTGATCAAGACTAGATAATGATCATTATATCCTATAAAGTCCCATCCAAATGTGTCCATGTAGACAATTCATTGACTGGACTGATGAGTCAGATTTTATGACCCCCACTAACCAACTTTTACCCTATTCTAAGAGATTTAGCCACGAGAGTAAACTCATTAACATACCTTGTCTATCATGATTTAGATAAAATACTCTTGATAATTCTTAGAGGACTCATCCATACATGTGTGAGACCTAAAGGTTCATCTCTATCCCTCATAGTTCTCGTGCAACATGTGATCAAAGCTCACTCATTTTGCACACTCGAGGATGAGTGAATTCTCTTCAAGAATGCCTTTGACCAACTAAAAATTTTATTCTTGGGGGTTGATAAATATCATACAATTTTTTTTATATCCTAAAACACCCATTTTGATGTGTTTGTATAGATGGTTCATCGATTGGGCTAATGAGTCAGAATCTATGGCCCCTGTTGACCAACTTTTACCTCATTCTAAGAGATTTGGCCAAGAGATAAACCTCCTTACTGCATCTCATCCATCATGAGTTAGATAAAATACTCTTCAATTTTTTTAGAGGAATCATCCCTACATGTGTATGACCTGATGTTTCATCTCTATCCCTCACGGTTCTTGTGTAGTGCACGATCGAAGTTTGCTCATTTTGTACACTTGGGGATGATTGAATTCTCTTAAGAAATGCCTTTAACAAACTACAAATTTCACTTTTGGTGGTTGAATGAGACTATATAAAGGTTATTATAGCCTAAAAATACCCATATATATGTGTCCACATAGATGGTTTTTTGATTAGGCTAACAAGTTAGAATCTATAACCCCTAATAACCAACTTTTACCCTGTTTTGAGAGCTTTGGCCATGAGAAAAACCTCATTTCTACATCTTGTTTGTCATGATTTAAATAAAATACTCTAGGGATTTATTAGGGGACTCTTCCTTTCATGTGTAAGACTTGATGGTTTATATCTAGACCTCACATTTTTCATGCAACACGTGATCAAATTATTCTTATTTTGTACATTCAGGGATGCCTCCAACCAACTATAACTTTCACTTCTATGGATTAGTTGAGATCAAGAAATGGTAATTATATCCTAAAAAATCCCATCTAGATGTGTTTGCATAGATGGTTCATCGATTAGATTGATGATTCAGATTTTACAGCCCCCACTGACCAACTTTTACCCCATTCTAAGAGATTTGACCATGAGAGAAAAATAATTACTACATCATGTCTACCATGAGTTAGATAAAATATTTTTGATATTTATTAGAAGACTCATACCTTAATGTGTAGGACCTGATGGTTAGTCTCTATCCCTCACCGTTCTCATGCAATGTGTAACTGAAATTCACTCATTTTTCACATTTAGGGATGAGTGAATTCTCTTCAAGGATGCTTGTGACCAACTGCAACTTTCACTTCTAAGGCCTGACCAAGACTATATAAATGTCATTTTAGCCTAAAAATTCCCATATAGACATGTTATATAGATGGTTTGTTGATTGGACTGATGAGTCAGATTCTATGGCCCCTATTGACCAAATTTTGCCCCATTTTGAGAGATTTAGCTATGAGAGAAAACTCATTGCCACATCTCATTCATCACAATTTAGATAAAATACTCTTAGGATTTATTATAAGACTCATCCCTCCATGTGTAAGATCTGATGGTTAGTATCTATCCCTCACAGTTCTCATGCAACGTGTGATCGAAGTTTGCTCATTTTGCACATTCGAGGAAGAGTGAATTCTCTTCAGGGATGCCTCTGACCAACTTTAAATTTTGATTTTGGGGCCTGATCAAGACTAGACAAAGGTTGTTTTAGCCTAAAAACCCCCATACATATGTGTTTGAATGGATGGTTCATCTATTGGACTGACAAGTGAGATTATACATCCCCCACTAAACAACTTTTACCCCATTCTCAGAGATTTAGTTGTGAGAGAAAATTCATTACCATGTCCAGTCCATCATGAGTTAGAGAAATTCCTCTTAGAATTTCATAAAGGACTCATCTCTCCATGTGTAAGAGCTGACAGTTAGTCTTTATCACCCATTATTCTCGTGAAATATGTGATGGAATTTTTCTCATTTTGCATATTTAGAGATGAGTGAATTCTCTTCAGGATTGCCTCTGACCAACTTCAACTTTCTCTTTTGAGGCCTAACCAAGATCAGACAAATTTCATTTTAGCCTAAAAATTCCCATCTAGATGTGTTTGTGTAGATAGTTCATTGATTGGGCTCCTTTGGCCAATCGAGTATGTGTAAGAGATACCCTATTTTCTATGTTTGTTTGAAAGCGAGGAGAGAGATTGGTTTATAAAATTAAAAATTGAGTTTATAAAATTTAAATGAAGGTTGAAATACCTGTAATGTATTTATATAGACCTCATAAAAGGATCATTTGTTATAATAAAACTATATCTTGATTTTTGACCTACTAGAGCGTAATTAGCCGTAATAGACAAAACATGAATTTATGAATTTTTGGGTAAAATATTAAAATTGGAAATACAAACCTTTTATCTAAGAATTGGTAATTTATGAAACATCTAAATACATATGTTTAAGGTGTCTTGAAGTGTTAATTCAATATAGATTGGGTTTTGGCATGTTAGAGCAACATTAAGACTAGTAAGTCTATGAGAGGTTTTTGATAAAATTATTTTTAGCAAACCTTCTGAGGTATTGTAAAATTTGAGTCATGTACAAAATATTGTGATAAGGTATTTTATTTTGATCTATACCCATACTTTTAGTTTTTTTTTTTTGATCCTTTTGAGGCATTAAGGCTTAATTAACTTGTAGAGAGTTTTGAATCTTTTGAGTTCAAATAGATAAAAATAATGGATGGATTAGTTTTCCATATTGAGATAAAGATTTAATATGTATTTAATGACCGTAAGAATATAACCTTAGGTTTTATATAGTAGTCAAGGAATATTGAAGTTGCATAAGTCTCTTCATTTGTGTCTATATACTTGCCTTGCCAAGATTGTAATTTTATGGATAGTCTAGAGAGGGCTATCAATGTCAATATTAACCCATGTATAAGTAGCCCATGGTGACTATATGGACACATATAATTGTCTTTGTTTTTTGTATGGAAAATTAGGAGCTGAAGACATTCACAAATGTAACACTAGACCTCCTAACATTTATGATCATCATTCTCCCAAATTTATTTATGATAGAAAGGGTTTTTGTAAATGGACCAAACATCTGTAGTGTTTTACTACATGGTGCATTGTAAGAAATTAAATATATAGGAAGAATCTATTATGTGGCTTCAATAACTTGTCAAAGTTTTGTTATTGGGACATTGATTTCATTAATTGTACTATAAACTTGTACTTTCTTTCCTACACAGGTGTCTTAAGATAAACTATGAGAAACATGAAACTATGCACTACATGATTAGTTTATGACATTTTTTAGAAGATACCAACATGACTTTAGTTAGTGGAATTGACTATAAGAGGTTGAAGAAGAAATATTTTGGGTGTATATGCCAAAGTTTTGGTTTCTCTTGATATATGTAGAATCTTAATAATACAAGTACAACTCCCTAATAGTATGCTATAGAATTCAGAAGGCAAAATGTTGCAAGTGATGGTACAATCCATAAGTTCAAATTTAGACTAGAATGTGTATTGCCTCCAAACCTATATATTTGTACCAGGTTATTGAGTCCACCACAGGGATTATAGATTGTAATGCACAATAGTGGGAAGGCCAAGTTGTTAGGTTGTAGATAGTGTGATGATGTTATTCTAACTTAGAATGTCAATGATAAGATGAAGAGGTTAAACCTTGAGGTACATAACATGGTATGGAAGAGGTGCTCACACTCCTTAGAGGTCTTTATGGAAGCGGTGTTGGTGATTAGAAAAGTGTTATTTGGTTCAATATCATCTATATGTGCATGATATGATGTAGTTTTCCAAAGAAAGTATTTTTATGCCCAACATTGAGGGTATTCATGGCTCTCTAGTAATTGTTTATGGCACCACTTTTCACTATAATTATTCTTGCCTTTGTCTGAGCTAGAAGGAATTTGAGAAGTCAAGTTTTGTGTGGCCTTCTTAGGTTGATATCCTTTATGAAAAATGTTTTAGTTCTATTCCAAAGGTTTAGATGGGGAATTATGTGTGGGTTGGAAAATAAATAGCAAATGTAAATGAAACAAGTAAATAACAAATATCACATGTAAATATAAAATATACATAATGATTCAAAGAACTTAACTTAGAGAATAATGTGAATTTTAAAACCCCATATGAAGAAATAATTCAATCATTAACCAATAATATGTGAAAACATTAAATGATAAAAATAGAAAATACACATAGTTAAAGGAATCATATTTTTGAATAGTAAATATGTGAGACATGTAAAGTTATATGTCATAATTTAACATAAATAATATAATATATATCAAGAAAAATGTAGACCATAACATGTACATATATAAAATGAGCCATATAGGCATACAATGTGGGTCATACTGCCATACAAAATCGATTGTGCCTATAACTATATACATAGACAAAATGTGCCATACAGGCATAAAATGCAAGCCATATCGGCATAAAAAATAGATTATGCCTCAAAATAGATCCTTAGCATAACAACTAGCTCTCCTTCTCCTCATTACCTCCAAATAAATTGTGTTTTGTTGCCATAGACATAGATCTAAGGGTGTTGGATGCCTCAGTACGAGGAGATACTCTCCTCTTATCTTGTGAGTCATCCATTACTTCATTGACAACTGATGAAATTATTTGTCTATGCACAACATATAAAATATAGAAATTAATGCATTAAAATTGTATATTGAAAATTTGATAAATTTTTCAAGAATGTAAAATTATTTAAAATGATTCTACACTCACCATATTCCCTCTAAATGGTTTTCTAGGGCTACAAGACCGTATATACACCTGCAATGGGGAATCCTATAGAATATACATATATTGTTATATCTAAAGGTACATACAATTATGTAAATATGACAGTAAATATCATTGCTTAAAGATAAAAATAATTTAACTGTGTTCTCACCAGTCTCCATCCCTGAATCATAACCTACTATAGAGATAGTGAATTCTCTAATGTAGTAGCAACATCACCTAAACCTTTTTCTTGTCCATGAGGGGTGCCCATAGCATTCCTCATCATCTATAAAACCAATAAATGAATAACATGTGAATTCAATGAACATGATAAAAAGTTATGACTATAATATATATTAAAATAGATTTTTTTGTTCAAACGATAATAAACATGTAAATGAATAAATATGTGATTAAAAAATTTACAAACCTATGTGTAAGGTACACTAGTATCAATTGCAACCTCTACAATAGAGTCAAGACCTGTTGAGGTACCCAAAATATCACCAATCAACTGGATACAAAAAAAATAAGTTTAGTCAAATAAATCAGTCAATTAAGTACAAACACATGTACTAGAAAATAAACTTAATATTATTTTACAAAAAAAAAAAAAAAACTAGATAACTAAAATTAAACTTATGCATAAAATATAGATGGTGAAGAATCCTCTACAATGAGAGCTTGGTGTATCATGATAAGAGTTGCTGAAGCTCCTACATCTTGCATAGTGTTTGAAATGCTAGTGGAATGTGCTAATGAAGTATCTACATGTGGCATATGCTCTGGTAGGCTAATGTATGTTATGTTACTATCTATCACTACCGAAGCATATATAGATGGCGTATGCTTTGGAATAGTAGTCTCCATAAATTTACTCTATGTATGTCACACCTGAATAGGGGGTCCTATACACTTCTTCCCACATGATGTACAATGATGCATAAGAACTATAACATGAATAGGAGGGACACTAACACCTATACCAACACCAAAACCACTACTACTACCACTGCTACCAACACCACCACTGCCACTAGCACCACCACTACCACTAGCACCACCTGTAGGCTAAGTAGAAGTCTTAAAAGTATATATACCATGATCAATCATAATTTTTTTCAAACTAGTAACCACCTCAAGGCTGTACATCTGTATGTTTTGATGCAAAAATTTAGGAATAGTGGCATGTGATATTGTTCTTCTATTTCTCAAAGGTTAGTTATGATGGTTTTTGTCCTACCTAGCACTAGGTCTATCAAATGAATACTCACCTCCCCTACATTGGGATTCCTTCAAGTTGAAATAATTTGGAATTACTTGCAATACAAATTCATAGTATAATTTTATCAAAAAATATAATATAACCTCATTATTATTGCATGGACACTCATCAAACACCATCCACCACCTATCCCAAAAGTTATTTTTAATCTCCACATGAATACAGTAATCAATATTAATGTGTTTGCAATTTTTTGGTGGAGGTAGGTTGGTTCTAGGTTTAATAAATAAATCACACAAATATTCTTTTGTTATTTTTTTTCACATCTTCAGATGACAATTTATCAGAATAAAATTGTTTTAGAGCCTCTTTTCGATGCAACATTGCATCCAGTTGTGAAGTCACATTTCCCACTTCATTAAAAATAAATTCTAATGTATTTGCAAGTAAAATTTGTTCACTACCAATAAAAGAATGACGCAAACCATTGATAATTATATGTAATTATAGATGTTTGGCATTGTATTGCTCATACAATTCAACTTTTTCTCATGAAAAATCAAATTCTGGTGGGTTTTGTCTAACACTTTCTTCAAGAAATAGATCCAACAAACTTATGTATCTATTTTTTAAAAAAAAAAGGTTTTTTAAGCCAATGTAAAAAATTCAATGCAAATTTAAATTCAAAACCCTAGTTCAATAAGTTAAATAGAAATGAAAAAAAAAATACAAAAATAACATACCTAATGTGAAGCAATCTAATGTCGAATCCCATTGATAGAATAAATGTCCAAATTGTGTGTGTTAATCTACAAATTCAACAAAAAAAATTTCCCTTCCTCTCTTAGCCATGGTTTTTTGTTTATAGCATGTGACAGTAGAAAAATTTAGAATGGCATATACCCTATGTTATTTATAAATGGAGTAAACCCTTTACAAAGTGTGAATGTCCTTTGTAAAGGATGTACACCCTTTGTTAACCATAAAGGGTGAATGTCCTTTAAAAAAAGTGTATACCCTCAAGGCTCGGGTAGTAGCCTAAGCCTTAGATTTTAAAAACAAAGGGCATATGCCCTTTGTAAAAAAACTTGTAAAGTTGGGGGATTGTCATGTTTTTTGTCCCTCAACTTTGTGCATCTACCCATTTGATTTATGTATATTAGTGCATGCATGCATGAGTCAACGTATAAAGATAAATAAAAGAAAGGTGTACCTTCACTTACATATGGAAGGGTAGAGGGATTGAATGGTGCTCTAGATAAGTCCCAACCTCACTAATTTTCTATCATATATAAAACAATTTCTAATTGATAAAATTATCCTTTCATTTTTAATTTTAAGCAATTTTAAAGGCTTATGATAGGATCGAATGGCCTTTGGATCTAGCCATGTTGTAGGCCATTAGATTTTTACCATTCTATATTTTAGTAGTTCAAACTCTATTTGTATACACCTTGGCCTACCTCACTATCAATAGTCTCAAATCTAAGCGAAATAGCCTATATTGCTCCATTTGTAAAGGTTTCCCCTTTCCATTATCTATAAGTCCTATCTAATGAAGCTATAAGATATTTATTAGCTCATATAGCTGAGTGGGGTTCAACATAGGGTGTTATTCTCCCTGATTGATTCTCTCAACTCACAAATGGCCACTTTGTAAATGTCACCTTCTTAAATATGGAAAAACAAGAAAAGTCATTCAAGGAAGCTATGCACAGGCTTGACATTTTTACTTAGCTTCAGATTTCAACTTGAATTGGAATAAGACCTAATGTTTTAGATAGAGTTTGATGCCAATGATTGAATGGTTCCTCTAACATAGATGGAAATCAATTCATAGAGGGGAATAATTCAAGTTTTTGGGGTTCCTTTCTCCTTTTATAACTCTCTTGTGGATTTTTGGTAATTTGTCATAAATAGAGTGGAGAAAAGGGTGGAGTGATGGGTCATAAAACCACTTTCTCTCATAGGGAAGTTCCAAGTGCGTATAAAAATTGGCTACTACTTTAGGTCTATTATTCATCCTACTGTGCCCCTTCTAAAGCCTCTTACGAAAAATTGGCTATTTTTTTTAGATATTTTATCTAGTCTAATGATAAACGAAATTGAGGTTTTCAAAGAGTTGTTAGGGATATTTTTTGTTTTCCTCATGGTAAAGGAGGTATGATAATTATTGACATATACTAATAGAGAATTACTTTGTGTGCCAAATGGGTGGTTAGAGCCATTGAAGTTAAGGAATCCTGGAAAATTATTTTATATCATTACATATAATTTGGATCTCCTTATGGTAAATCCAATTGGTAGAATATTAACTTCCATATGCTCTAAATTATGTATGTTCCAGTCAAATTTAAAGGTTATTTTATGATGGATTTACTAATCCATAGAGCTTAATAACACATAGCTTCCTCCAACAAATTACAAATCACATACACAGAGATTCATAAAGTTTTCTTATACACATAACCACTTCAACAAACCAAGGAAATTGACATACCAAGGAGGCTCTTTGTGCCCCACATAGCTTTGTTCCCCACATAGAATTCCTCCCACTTCCATCATGTATGTCAAAACAAATTCTCATTTGTGCCTTAGGAGGATTATGGTGCCCCATGCCACATAAGCATTTGAATAGTGTTGATGAGTCATCATAAATAGTGGTTGTTACACCTCATCAGTGAATAGTGTCCCACCACCTCATTAGTGAATAGTGGCAAGATGAGTAGTGTTTTCTTCACCACATAATTTTGTGGCTAAAAGCATAAGGAAAGCCAATGAGACTGCTAAGCCTTATCTAATGTGGGTTAGTGATGGATTTTGTAGTGGTCCTTTCAATGATCACAATCTCTGTTAGTGTCCCATCATGACCAATACTAGTCTTATGTTGATGAAATTGCCTAGTATATAAGCCTTGAGGATTTTTAAAAAGGGATTCATACTATTGAGGATTTGGTTTCCACTCGCAATTGGGCTCCCAGCCTATTTTTAAAATAGAATAAAATCAAATAATTCTAACTTATTAGTTATTCTTCACATTCAAGAGCTGATGCCAGATGTTATGCTTCACAAATTGGGTCTTCAACCTACATGATCATGGTGGAAGGATTGGATATGGAAATGTGATACCTAGTTCAATAATTATCTTCTTGGTATCCTTTATTAGGTGATGAACCCCTATTTTTAGGCACTAGGTAAGCTCAATAAGCATTGGAATCTTAACTCTTTGCCTAGAATGTGGCATGTCTAGATTGATATAATTTGGAAATCCAAGCTTGAACCCAAGCTAGCTCACTTCCCCTAGTCCTTGGTGTATCAAGGCCTTCTACTTGGGGAGTGTCTTTCCCACTTAGGAATTGTTTATCCCAAGTGTTTAACCTATAGCATACTAGAGTCTTTCAAGAACACATTCTGGACATGTTGCAAAACCCAATCTTCCTTGTAGTGGATATGTCATATCTTTTAGCCATATCACCCTTAGCCTTTCTCATTGCGCTTTCCCTCCTTAAGGCAACTGCTAATTAGCCAACATCTATAACTTTTTTATGAATTTTTTTTAGAGTTGTCATTCTATTTCAATTATGGAAAGCTAAAAACTTTGTTTAATAATGAGGAATATTATTGTCATTTCTATATTAACGACAAGGTTTTCTTATTATCTTCACCCTACATGCATATTGAATTAAAAACAGAAAAAGTTTCCATGAAATTCAAACATCTTCAAGATTTGCTTGATCAATGAGGGAGTGTCCCTTGCATGGTCTCCCTCAAATTGTCCTCCACAGGGCCTGCCACCTCCAACTCACAAATGTCGTTGAATCAGGTCTCGTAGGTGCAACCAATTATCCATCCCCATCTCAGCGTGGAGGATGGAGATCATCGCCAACATGTGGAAAAGTTGATATTCATCCGTCCCAGTGAGGGCATCAACTGGCCCTTCGAGCACTATGATGTAGCCAATTGATGGATGGGACATTATTTCTTTGGCTCCTCTAAACACCATGGATGGTTAGGTTGTGTTAGATACTCCCTCAATAGAACCTTCTTGGCCTCCTCTACTACCTAAGGAGAATCCTCAACCTCCTCCTTTGAGTGTTGTGGCATGTAATTAATTTATTTATATGTGCATGTGATAGATATAATTTGTTGTTTTTATGTTACTTTTTATTTAATATTACTATGTAATTTTTATTTTTGTGTTATCATGTTTTGATCTAATATTTTCCTCTAATAAAAAATCTGAATCGTACGTACCCATCAACTAATTTAATTATAACCTTTTACATGTTATTATTTGATTAATAATAGTCATACTAGAGTGTGTTTCAATGGTAAGGAGTCACTCTCAATATCATCGAAAATTTAGAAAGGAACGATTAATGACTTTTACGGTGCCTAGTTTACATGTCTTTTTGTGTTGCAAGAAGACTAATTTATTAATATAGAAGATAAGTTGTAACAAATATCATCCATTGAAAATTTTCTTACCTTTTACTGGGGACTGGTGAGCCGCATCATCCGAAGAAGGTTTGCTGAAAAGTTGTGGTGGTTGGTATTTCTATTGAAAAATTTGTAACTTTGGCGGTGGGGCAGGTGAACCGAATCAGCCATCTTTGTCTCCCCTTGTGATTGCTAAAAACAAGATGGCTCATCTTCTTTAAATATCACCTTGTGCAGAGCTCTGTCTCCGTAGATTCGTTGCTTGCAGTGCAACGTGTGGGTGGCATCACCATGACCTGCAACTTATCATCTCATACTCATGTCTTAAACAAATTTTGAACTTCTCTTTACAAAACAACAGCGGTCTAAAGAATGTTATCCGTGGAGGATGTTAAAGATGCAAAGGGCGCCAATCAGGCTCAAAAATACATTGAAAAAAGCCACATCTTCATATTTCTCTTCACCTGCCATGACTTTTTACGATGTATTGTGTGTGCCTGAGAATGTAGAATTGTGTGAATTGAAGAAAGCTTATCGGAAGAAGGTCAGAGTTTACCACCCTGATGTGTGCCCACCTGCTGAGAAAGATGAATCCTGCAAAATGTTTCTTCTGGTTCAGGAAGCCTACGAGACACTGTCTGATCCAATACTGAGGCCTCACTATGATCGTAACCTTCATTTTAATTCTCAAATATTGTTGCTGCAAAGGAGATATGAGAGGGAGATGAAACAGCAATGGGAAGAACAACTTGAAGGTCTTAGCAGAAAGTCAAGAAATAGTGACAGAGACACATGGGGAGGTAGAATGCGCCGAAGAATTAGCCCATGAGATTGTATAAAAGTTTCTAAAAATTTATTCGGTAAAAATGATGACACGTGTGGGTTTTCTTAATTTGCAAATACTAATTTTGCTGGTAGCTTAAGTTTAATTGCCACTGCAAGAGCTTTGATTCGTCCTTACAAACCCCTCTTCCCCCAACAACGGGTTTGATGTAATATTCCATACAATTTTACTGTGGTATTTAATGTCTGTTCAAACATCAAAATTTGAACTACTTGAGGTCATTAATGCAAGGTTACCCGATACAGTATTATTGTCATAGATTTACTGTATTTATGTACTATAAAAACTCTAAATTGTAACCTCTGTGACAGATGTAGGCCACTACATGTTAAAAATATATATGTTTATGTAATTTATTTTTTGTTGATTCAATGGAAAAATAAATTATATATTCATAAATTAGGTCAAATTTTACACACATTAAAAAAAAATCTATTTTCATTTTTTTTAAGTAGTTAATAGCGGTGATACGACTGACTAACCATTTTTTGTTAGTTTTTAGGATCTATTTACGTAGGAAATAAATAATAAAACAAATATTCATTGATAAAATATCAAAAATATAGGTTACAAATTAAAAAATCTTATCTAAATATTCACCAAAGAGTTTCACACAATATTAAATGATGCTAAAAAAATGGTGGGCCACACGACTATCTATCCACTCTATTTTCTTTAAAAAATAGGAGTTTCTATTCAAAATTCAGATGTCTGAACTAGTTATACTAAATCATTTTTGAAAAAAAATAAAAAATAAAAATTAGAAACTAGACTTCTACAATTCATGTTCTTATAGCATCTTCCAATTTTGAGTGTAATTATTTCAAATTATCTACACAATTTCAAAAAATTCATATCCACAAGTAGCTCTTTTTTGTCCCCAACTTTGTACACTTGTCCTATGAGAATAAAACATTAGAAACCAAACAAATAACTAACAAGGAACTACCTATTGAAAACAAAGGCTACATAAAAATAGATGGAAAACAACTAATTATCAACAAAATATTAGCTTATGACTAGCACAAGAACACAAAACTCCCTTTCAAAGGTTAGCAAAATTCTCTAGGCCTTTGACAACATCTAGTTCTTCTTAGAGGGGAAGAATCTTGATGAAAATAAAGTCTCCCATAATTGCCTTCTCGATGTCTTCCACCTTTTTCTTTTAACGTCTAGTGCATTTTCTAGGTGCATATGTGGTGTTATCCATTTTCTTCTTCTTTGAGTCCTCATAGGCCACAAGGGTGATTGCCACATTGTTTATTTTATTAATTTTGGTCTCATGCAACTTACTCTTCATCCTGTTCAAATCTTCCTCTAACTTATTTATCTTTAGCGCTAATCTGGTCATATCATTTTTCATTTCACTAATGTCTTATTCAAGGTCTATGAACCCCTGATTATTCTTTTTATGTTAAATTTGCAACTTCTCAACTCTATCTTTTAACTCCGCTATCATCTTCCTATTATTTTTGAATTCACTGATCAATTCCTTCATGAAGGGGAGTAGGGTATTACTATCTCTTTCCAATTTTTCCATCCTTGCTTTGATGGGTTTCTCTTTGGGTTACTAGTGTTTCAATTCTAATATTTCACTAGGGGGTTTATGGGGCTCCATCTTCAAGGGAGTCTTTGGGTCTTTTGACTTGTCCTTAGAAGTCCCATTTTTGGTCAACAATTCTTTTCCTTTAAGAGAGGGACCCTAGGTAAGCTTCTTATTGGACCTACGAGCCCAATTGGCCAACTTTTCATTTGCTTCCTCCTTAACAACCTTATTAGGTCCTTCTTTAGTCCCAACCATAACCTTCTTCCTAAGTGACCCCTTAGGTTTTAGTGAACCCATGTAGTCCTACATCCTCCCTTGGGGTTTCATAAAAATTTGATTTTTTAGTATCTTATAGGGTTAGCTATTGTTTCATTCTATGTCAAATATTAATTTATATATTCTTTCTAGATTGAATTTATTAATTTTAGACTTAGAACTATTTCTACCTTCATTGCACTTGATTTGATTGATATTTTTTTATCCATTTTGTGTTTTGACAATGAAAACAAGATAATATGTTTGTATAAGGAAGATCTAACCGCACTATTTTTTAAGGAATTATTTTTTTATAAGTTTATAATTGCAAAAGAACATTTTTATTTTTAAAATTAAGGAACATAAATATGGTAAGTAAAATTAAGGAGTCTCTCTCTCTCACACACACACATGCATACACACACACACACACACACACACACACACACACACACATTGGATTGTACTTGATTTATTTGATCATTTTAAAATCCATTTTGTATTTTCACAATGAAAACAAGACAAAGTGATTATATAAGGAAGATCTAACTAAGGTACTTTTTAAGGAATGTTTTCTTTTAAATATATGTATAAAGGTAAGCACATGTTTTTATTTTGAAAATTATGTAACACAAGTATGATAGGAAAATTTACATAATCATATAGTATTTACTATTAATATATGTATATTTTGGTAAATTTAACAAATTTATAGTAATTTTATAAGAAGATTTGGCTTTTTAAATTTTTTTTTATCAAAAATAAATAATTGGTGAAAAATAGATCCTAAAAATATTTCGGATCTGACACTTAGCAATATAAAATAGTAAGTCCAAATTTGTCATAGTGGTTGAATTTAGTAAACATGCAAAATGAAAATACTAGATTGATAATTATTCTTGAAAAGAGACAAAAGATGATGGAATAGACACATCTTGATGAACTGAATGCATATCTAATTTCATATCTACAGTTGACTATATGCCAAATTTAAATTATTGAATGTACAAAATCGTGATCAATGACTTAGTTGTTTGTGTCCAAGGTGAGATCATTGATAACTAGGATTGATTGATGTTCATGTTCTCCTATGCCAATTCTATACTTTGGTCACATTGAGATATCTAGTTACATTGATTCATGTTCATATTCTCCTATGCCAATTCCCTTCATTCATGCCTAGGGAAAGAACGATGATACCATTGATTTCATCCTAGGAAAAATAAATGCATAGTGTTCAAGTAATATCATATAAGTGTGTGAAATTTGTCATTGAATTGAGAATGGATAGATTTAGAGAAACATCATATGCATTTAGAGGGATTAAGGATTAAAAAATGAGTAGTGTGGGGTATGGTATGTCCTAGAAATAATGAATCATCTATCATTTTAGAAAGCATGATAAAATAGGAAAAAAAATTTATGGAAAAAGGGATTATACCAAAATTAGATGTCCAAATAATGCCCTTAATTTTTTGATATATATATGGTAGTGAATGTATGCATGTGTCAAAGTATAAATGAAAATAATTGTAGGGTATATATTCACGTATATAGAGAAGGGTGGAGGGACTAAATTATGCTTGAATAAGATCGATCCTCACTAGTTTTATAATATATTTGAAACAATTTCCAATTACTACAAGTAGTCAACATTGTAATGAAAATTTTGAATATGAAATTCAAATTAAAGGATCGTAAGATCAAACATACTTAATCTATATTGAAACATATTTTATTATGTCTTGAAAAAAATTCACATTATTTATATTATTCTAATCAAAAACTTTTTTTAAAAATACTGACATAAATACTATTTCATTAAGAGTTTTGTGAACTCGACCCACTTTTTAATGGATAAAATAGACAAATTTTACTTCAAATAAAACTTCCTAATTTTTTACTTATTAACCTTTACTTAATAAATTCCTAATTTTTTTGAGATATATTTCCCTTTTAAAATGAGATATTGAATATTCCATATACAATCAATCATCTTAAAATAATATAATTATAAGCACCACATACAATAATAATATATAACACTAATACCATTGCAAAGTTTATTAAGTCAAATGTAATTGTAATAAAATGTTATTACAATGTCACATGCAAAGGTCCTAGAAGGAAAATAATTATGACCTAAGTGTTGTGTCACATAGAAAATATATCATCAAGCAAAGCTCAATGCAAAGGACTTAGTTCGAGTGGGAGGAATGGGCATTGTGATATTTAAAGTTATATTAACATATTATTTATATAGAATTTATAAATAAATTATTGAAAATTAAAATATAAAATATATAATAAACTAAATATGATATTGTTATATTGTAATGATTAATTGGATATAATTATATTGAAACAAGTAAATTTAATTTTTATTATAAATTTTATTGCCCTTTAAATAATTTATTTAACAGAAATCTAATTGTCTCTCAGACAAATATAAATCCATTTAATTTTGTATTCAATAAAATTGAATAAAAATAAAAGAAAAAATATGGTTGTTGATGGTTTTGCTTGCGGTAGTCGCTTTCAATCACATTTTCAATGTGAAGATTCAAAGATATATATAGGGGGGATGGATATTACATTAGTAATATGTTTCTCCACCCAGAAACGTCATTGTTGTTTTATTAAAACTTATCAAAAGATTTGTGGTACGATTTCCTTTTAAGCCGTAAGTTTCTCTATAATTGTCAAACTTTTAGATTACATTAAGTTAGCTACCCCTCTACAAAGCTTTTCTTCTTCTTCTTTTTGCGTGGCTTGGATCATGGGACGATGACCGATGGTTACAATCTGTGACGGAAGGTTCATCTTCAAAATATGTGCTACATATTTTTTTAATTTGATTAGAATTCCTTACATATGTAAATATTTTATAATCTTCATCCTATCCTTTTAATAGTAATTTATTTTTAATTTTTTAATTTTTAGTCTCTGCTTGCATGGTATGATTAATGAACAAAGTTAACAAGTTCTCAACTATTTAAATAATTATATATAAATGTTTATTTTTTATAAATAATATTTGTTTTTATTTTTATATTAAATGGAGAAGTTTAATATTACATATGTAAATCTAATAAATTATATGTGATAATTTTATATATTATTATATATAACAATTTAATTAATTAATTTAAAAATGTTTTTAGTCATGTCAAAATATGGTATTTTAAAAATTATTCAAATAAATAATCAATCATTTTTTTTGATAATATATAATGATTGTCTTTAAAATTTTTATTATTACTATGTTTTGTGTATATGTATATCATTTTATTTTTTTTATTTCAAGTTAATATTTTTCTATTTTTAATTTGTAACTAGATAAATATTATATTGAAATTTAGTTTTTAACAAATTGATAAATTACAAAAACATACAAATATCTTGTTAGTCCCTATCAAAGTATGAATAGTATAGATTTCAATCTAGTGATTAATATTTTACTAATCCAATAAATCCTTTCTTATTATACATTACAAGTTGAGTATATATTATAAATCTATATAAAAATTCAACTATAAAAAATATTCAATACAAAGGCATGGACTAGCTACTACGTGATCTTTGTTATTTTAGCAAAGATATCTAAATAATTCATGACATTATTTAGTGTTAATTTGATTTAAATTAAGTAGTATAAAACTTTTATTGACTTCTATATATTTTTTTAAATAAATATTCTATAATATTTTGTGTTTATTCCTTATAAATTATTTTTTCTTTTATCTTTAAATTAGAGGGATACATTATTTTGAGGTAATTTAATATTAGATATTTAAATATAATAAATTCTATGTGTGTGTGTATGCCAACACAAGGTACTATGTGAATCACATAAGCAAATAATATTTCCACTTTAATTAATAATAATTTTTTTCCAAGACATAATCAATATTATAATCATTTTCAAAAATAATTATTATTGCCATGTGTAGTTTAATACATGTATAATTTCATCTATCCTATTTCAAATTAACATTGTTCTATGTTTAATTTTGAACTAGATGTATTTTACATTAGAATTTAATTTTGAACAAGTTGAAAAATTACAAAAACATAGAAACATCTCATTAGTACCTGCTAAAAAAAGAATAATATAGATTTTACCCTAATTATTTATATATATATATATATTTTACATTAAAAACTTATATACAAAATCAAATATAAATAATTTTCAATAAAAAATAGGGATTAACCATTATACAACTCACTTTTATTATTTTAAAGAAATCATCTAAATAATTCGTGACATTATTTAATATTAATTTGATTTAAAATAGATAATATAAACTTTTTATTTATTTCCATTTTTTTAAATTGTATTTTTTTTATATCCTATTATATTATATATTTCTTATCTTACTTTAAAGTATGTTTTTGAGCCCTTTAACTTTTTATTTGTGTTCTCCTCATTCTCATTTTAAATTCAATGTTTGAACCTCAACATGAATATTAATATTGTTTTAATTATAATTCAATTTTTCTTTATGAAAAATTATTTACAAATTTTTTTTTTTTAATATAATTAAAAATTTCAATAACATTTAATTAATTTATATATAAATAAAATAACTATTTTTTTTGGATATATTTTTCTTTGAATGGATTTCGCTATTTAGGAGTTTGACAAATATAAAGATATTTATATCATTCATTTTAGTTATGACATGCCCCATAAAATCCATGTGCTTTTTCTTAAGATTCACATATTGCTTCCATTAAAAGGCATGGAGAAGAAATGTGTTTACAAATATATGTGTGATGTAGATTTCATTAAAAAAAGAATTAGATCAATTAATTAATAATAATTTAAATTTCATAAAGAAAAGTCAATAAAAAATTTATATTTATTGCACTTTTCTATATTACATTTTAATAAAATAAAATTGTATTATTTTACATTCTCTTTTAATGTATATATATTTAATATTTTATAAGGTTAGATCTTCTTTAATGTCAAATATAAATTTATCTATTTTTTATAAATTTAATTTCTTGATTTTAAATTAAAATCTTTATTTTCATTAATATATATTTTTTCAATATTTTATAAAATTAAATCTTGTTTAATATCAAATATAAATTTGTTTATTTGTTATAAATTTAATTTTTTGATCTTAGATCTAAAATCCATCTCTTCATTACACTTGATTTGTTTGATTATTTTATTTTATTTTTTGTGTATTTTCACATAAAAACAAGACAAAATGATTGTTAAAAAAAATATCTAAATTTCCAACTTTTAACAATATAAAATAATAAATATCAAATTGTAATAGTGATTAAATTTAGTAAATATGTAAAATAAAAATTCTAAATTGAAAATTGATCTAAGAAATAGGTAAAAGGATGGAAGAGATAAACCTTGATGAATTGAATGAATATATGATTAGTGCATGTATGTAATTGACTACATGTCAAATTTTGAGTATTGAATGTATAAAATCATGATTATGACTAAGTCATTTATGTCCAAGGTGCGATCTTTATTAACTTGTATTGACAATTGTTTGTCTTCCAACGCCAACTCCATGCTCTAGTCACTTTAGATAGCAATTTTTTTTTTGTCTCTTTGCAGCTAGACGTCATGCCTATTTTTACTTGTGATTCTTTGATTTGATGGAGATAAATGCAGATCTAAATATTATCTTCTTCCTTTTATTAACCTGATATGTCATCAGTTCATAACAAAACAATGTTTTGGTCCAATAAACTACTGCAACCTACACGTTAGAATTAGATCTCGTGGCAGATCTATGTCTAAATGGAAATATCGAACAAGTGTTTTTATTCTTCCTTTGTTATAGATGTGAAGATGAAATTATATGGAATTCACTTAAGACTTTAATTTGGTACAAGAGGACTATAATCAATTTTATTACAAGTGTAGAAATCGATATAAAGAGGATGATATTAAACTTGAATTACGGATTTCATGATCCTCCCCCTCTCTCCATTTATTTTTGAAAAGATTTGGGATGGCTTCGTATAAATATGATGCTTTAGGATAAAATTATCATTTAGGTCGATTCTATAAAGTAGAAATAAAATAAAATCAGAGCATATGGAGTGTGAAAAATAAAATGGACCCACAAAATAATGAAGGATAGAATCAGCAGGCCCTCTGTTCCTATCTAGGAAAAGAACGATGAGATTGTCAATTCCATCTTAAGAACATAAAGGTGCATTGTTCAAGTAACACCGTACAAATGTATGAGATTAGTCTATAAATTAAGAGCGAATAAATTTAAAGAAATTTAGGTTTAATTTGGAGGGATTAATGATTAAAAAGTAGTGTGAGGTAGGAGAAGTCATAAAAACAATAGTTTATACACTACTACAAAGTATGAAAAAATAGGGAAAGTAAAGTATGGAAAAGGAGGTTTATACCAAAATTAGGTGTATACATAATGACCCTAATTTGATTTGTGTATGTTAGAGCATGCATGTATGCATCAATTTATAAAGATAAATAAAGAAAGGGCATACTTTTATTTATATATGGAAGGGTGGAGGGATTGAATAATGCTCGAGATAAGACCTAACCTCACTAATTTGCTACCATATTTGAAACAATTTCCAATTGCTAAAAGTATCCTTTCATTTTTTATTTTAAGTAATTTTCTAGGATTATTATAGGATTGAATAGCCTTTCAATCTAAACATGTTGAAGGTCCTTGGATTTTTCCCATTCTATATTTCAATAGCTCAAACTCTATTTATAGACACCTTGGTCTACCTCACTATCAATAGTCTCAAATCTGAATGAATTGGCCTCTACTACTCCATTTGTAAATGTTTCCCCTTTCCCTAATCGATATGTCCTATCTAATGAAGCTCTAGGATATCTATTAGGTCATCAAACCTATGAGGTTTCATCCAAGGTATTATTCTCCCAGATTGATCCTCTCAAATCATAAATGTCCACTTTGTAGATGCCACCTTCCTCAATATAGAAAAGCAAGAAAATTCATTCAAGAAAGCTTTAGATTTGGTTGACATTTTTTCTTATCTTCAAAGTTCAACTTGCAGTGGAATAAAACTTAATGTTTCAAATTGATTATGATGCCTATGGCTGAATGGTTTCTCCAATTAGATGGAAATAGATTCATAAAGGTGAACAATTCAAATTTTTGGGGTTCCTTTCACCTTTGATAGCTCTCTTGTGGTGTTGTGGTAGTTTTCCATAAATATAATGGAGAGAAAAGTAGAGTATTGGGTCACCAAACCACTTTATCTCAAGGGGAAGTTTCAAGTGTACATAAAAAAATTGGCTATTACTCAAGTCTATTATTCATCCTACTATGACCTTTTTAAAGCCTCTTATGAAAAGATCGATAATATTCTTAGAATTTTTCTATAGTCTAATGTTAAACAAATCCAGGGTTTCTAAAGAGTTTTTAGGGATAGTTTTTGTTTACCTCGTGATAAAGGAGGTATGAGAATTATTGATATCTACTAATAGAGCATTACTTTGTGTGCCAAATGGGTGGTTAGAATGATAAAAGGTAATGAATCCTAAAAAAATATTTTATGTCATTACATATCATATATATGTCCTTATGGTAAATCTAGTTGGAAGAATATTGGCTTTCATACTATCTTAATTGCATCTACTCCAGTCAAATTTAAAGGTTATTTTATGGATAAAATCATAAGGAAATCTTATGAGACTATTAAAACTTATCTAATGTGTGTTAGTGATGGATTTCATAGTAGTCCTTTTAATGATCACAATCTTTTTTGGTCTCCCATCATGACTAATACTAGTATTTTATTGATAAAATTTCCTAGTCTATAAGCCTTGATGATTTTTAAAAAGGGGATTCACACTATTAAGGATTTGGTTTTTGATCAATATTGGGATCCATGTCCTATGATTAAAACAAAATAAAATTTAAAATTATTTTGACTTACTAGTTATTGTTCACAATCAAGAGTTAATGCCAAATGTTATGCTTCACAAATTGGGTCTTTAGCCTACATGTTAATGGTGGAAGGAGTGGAGATGGAATTGTGATACTTACTTCAAGAATCATTTTTTAGGTATCTTTTATCAAGTGATGAGCCCCATTTTTATTTTTTATCTCAATAAGAATTGGAAACTTAGATGTGGAATGCCTGGCTTGATAGAATTTGTAAAGCCAAGATTTAACGCAAGCTATCTTACTTCCACTAGTCCTTCGTGTATCAAGGCCTTTCGCCTGGGGAGTGTTTTTAACACTT
Organism: Torreya grandis; assembly: GCA_037957365.1. NCBI lineage: Eukaryota > Viridiplantae > Streptophyta > Pinopsida > Cupressales > Taxaceae > Torreya > Torreya grandis. The sequence continues at coordinate 3,679,534 of JARHVA010000452.1, forward strand.
AGCATTTGCATATCCCAAGTTTTTGACCTATATCATATTGGAGTATTTCAAACACACATTTTAGACATGTCCCAAGGCCTAATCTTATAGGTAGTGAATACACAATCTCTTTTATCCATATCACCCTAAGTCTTTCTCATTACACTTGGCCCTCCTTGAGGCAACTGTTAATTGGTGAATGCCTATAGATTTTCTATGTAATTTTTTCAGAGTTGTCATTCTATTTCAATTATGAAAATCTAAAAATGTTGTTTAATAATGAAGAATATTATTGTCATTTCTATATTAATAATAAGGTTTTCTTATTATCTTCCACCTACATGTAGATTCAAGTATAAACTACATTTTTTTCCATGAAATTCATACATATTCAAGATTGTTTTGATCAATGGGGGAGTGCCCCCTGCATGGTCTCCCTTAAATTGTCCACCACAGGGCTTGCCACCTCTAGCTCACAAATGTCATTGAATTAGGTCTCATAGTTACCATCAATTATCCATCCCCCCTCAACGTGGAGGATGGAGATCACCACCAACACATGGAAAATTTGATGTTGGTCCCTCCCAGTGGGGGTGCCAGCTGGCCCTTTTGGTACTATGATGTAGCCTCTTAATGGATGGGACATTGTTTCTTGGCTCTTCTAAATGCTATGAATGGTTGGGTTGGGTTAGATCCTCCCTCCATAGAACCTTCTTGGCCTCTTCTACTATCTAAGGACAGTCTTCCACCTCCTGCTTTGAGTATTGTGGCAGGTATTTAATTTATTTATATATGTACTAAATAAATGTAAAGTTATTTTGGTAACTTTTTATTCAGTATTATTAGATGATTTCTATTTTTCTATTATCATATTTTGATCTAACATTTTCCTTTGATAAAAAGTTTAAATCACACATACCTATCAACTAATTTAATGTGTAAGGTCATGATGAAAACAAGTCGAGTGAGACAGGTCAAGAAGTTTCATTTAAACCCTAGGTCTTTTCACTACTCCTATTTGGTTTAAAGTTTTCATGAGGCTTAAGACTACAAAAAGGCAGTCTAAAGGCACTAGTTACCCAAATTTGGGTTGTGACAAAAGGGATAAAAATGATTCTCAAGACTTGGAAGTGGTTCATGAGTCTTAGAACATGGAGGGAGTTTACAAGTTGAATGGTGAGAGAGAGGTATCAGATAGAATAGATGAATCCCTCAACAAGGATTGCAAAGGAGATGTGACTATAGGAATGGTTGCTGATAATATTTGCATTCAAAGGGATAAAAGTGACACTATGAAAGATCTATCCAATCCTAAAGTAGGTAAAACCCTAGAATTTCTACTTTTGGATGAAGTTATTGATGTTATTACTGAATTTCAAAATCATTCTATTATTTTATTTTTCTTAAGGGGTGTCCCTTTTGAGTTGTATTTTTAATGCTGGGCAAAAATGAATTATGAAAATAGGGTTTGGAAATCAAGTCCTTAAGAGGGTTAAGGAAAGGATATGTGTCATGCACTTTTAAATTAACAAAAAATGCTAAAGAGGTACTTCAATATTACAATTGGGTTATTTACAAACAAGTCTATTATATACAATCTTAGAGTTTTGACTTCCATCCTAAAGGGCCATGTAGATCTAGATATCCAATGTGGATTGAATTACCATATCTAAATTTAGCCTTTAGGCCAATTCCTGAAGGATATTATGTCATAGCTGGGAAAAGTCATCTTGTGCAAAATTAATACTGATAATTTTTCTAACTTAAGAGTGCATCCTAGGGTTTGTGTGGAAGTGGACTTGAACAAATAGTTTCCTAAGAATACTAAGCTGATTGGTCATGGTTTTGAGTTAGAACAACCATTAGTATATTTAAACAAGCCCAATGAATGCTTTTTTATCAGAAAGAAGGACATTTAATTAGAGATTGCCCTACCAAAAAATATATATATATATTCAACCCTTCCTATTTTCTATGCCAGTCCTTCAAGGATCTCCATCACTTTCTTAGCCTTTGCCTAGTCATAAGGATTAGCCAAATCTAGCCAAACCTTCTATTGCTTCCTTGAATATTCATACAGATAAGCCAACTATAGACCCATCGTCAAATGTTGTTTCATATTTTAAAGATGTAGTTATGTTTGATGAATGGAGAATGCTTAAGAAATGAAAGGAACATTTTGGCTCTTCTAACCTCTTAGCTTCTCATTCTTATTCTCATGCCAGACTTCCTTCTTCCTCTCCTACCTCTCAAATTTAGATTGTAAATAAGTCCATCTCTTCTTCTCCCTTGTCTACTTCCTAAGATCAATTTTCTCATCAATATATATCTCCCCTATTATCTCCTTGACATAGGTCAAGGTCCCTCTCCTTAGCTACTAGAGATATTTATAATGGAGATCACCAGGTTACTCTTGATAATCAGTTTGATGCGCTGCCTCAGGAAGATGAACTTATTATATCATATTTGACATGAAGTGTAATGTTTTATCCTAAAATGTTAGAGTGATTTATCTCCCTCACCAAAATTTTAAAGTTAAAGATGTAATGAAACCTTGATATTTTGTTTTTTCAAGAAGTCAAAGTTAGTGGCAGTCGACTTGAGGCATCACTATTTCATGTATGGAGAGATGTTGCTTTTCTACATACATATCATAGTGAGGGCAGAGGAGGTGTTGTTTTGGGAGTAGCTCCATGGATAGAAAATCATATTATTGATAAAGGGTAACACCCCTCACATAATTGTGTTTGGGCCCTTTTTTTTAATCAATGGTTTGCCTATAGGATTTTATTCTGTGCATGCACCTAATAATGTGAAAGAATGTAATATCCTTTGGGAATGGATGTCCAAGCATTTACCCAATGCTGATTTAAATATGGTATACCACTATAATGATCGTATCTAGTTTAATCAAGCTAAACTCAACAATGAGGAATTTGATAAATGGTTATTTTCCTACAATTATTTGGGTGTTGTAGATCTTATCTTTGACAAATTTTCTATCCATGTCAATTGTTGGTATACTTGGAATAATTCTAGATTAAGAGGTGAGAGGAAATTAAGTAGGCTTGACAAGTTTTACCTATCCTTTAACCTATATTTGGTCCATTCAGCATTGGACAATTGTGTTCAAGTTGATTATTCCACAACTCTTTTAGATCACTTTCTGATCTTTTGTACATTTTTTGATTCTCAAATGCCTAACAATAAGCATGCTCTTCCATATAAGTTGAATATTTCTCATCTTAAAAATCTTGAATGTATGGTTGATCTGAAAGGTAATTGGGATTCTATCCCCAAGCCTTAAGAAGGGGAATCATGGATCAAATGGTGGTGTTCTACTATTTATCAATGTATTTTGTTTTTACATGATTTTGGTAAGAGAATGGCTTGGAAGTGTAGGTGCATAGAAAAAATGCTTAAACGGAAATTGGAACATGCAAGAAATAAACTAAATATAGACCCTAGTAACATTAATATTCAAGTTATTATTGTTCAAATTGAGACGTAGTTGCGTGATCTTGATAACTATAGAGGTATGGGGGCTAAAATTAGAGCTTTCCTTCATTAGATTAAAGAGGGTAACAAAGGATCTAATTTTTTTTTAATTACTTAAATCATAAACAAAAAAAAGGAAAATATTAATGCTATTAAGGAAGATAAGGGCTCTTTACATACTGATTCAAATGAGATCAGTTTGTTATTTCAAAATTTCCATGCAAATATTTTTAGTGAGGATCATCATTGGGATGATTTACAACACATCTTGGAAGATATTGTTAAAGACTACATTCCTAATTGAATATATCTTAGTTATAGTTAATTTTAAGACTAGATGCTATCTTTAGATGATCTTGAGCATGCTCTATTCTCTATGGCCTTGAACAAAAACCTAGGTTTAGATAGGCTCCTAGTGGAATTCTATCGTTCTATGTGGCCCCTTATTAAAGAGGACTTTTATTGTTTTTATCTAGAGGCTTTTAACAAAGGTTCTTTGGGTCCTATTATTAATAGAGGAATTATCAAGCTTTTACCAAAAAGAAGAAATGAGGATTCTAATTCCTCTTGGTGACTGATTACATTATTAAATACTTCTTACAAAATTATAGCTAAGGTTTTAGCTAGGTGTATTAGGCTAGTGGTTCAAGACATAGTAAGACCTAAACAAACTGGTATTTTTAGGGGGCATATTTATTCTTGATAATTTAATCCTTACTTGGGAGGTGAGTGAATGGGCTTAGTAGACTAGTCAAAATGCTTTGGTGGTCAAGCTTGATTTTGATAAAGCCTATGATAGAATAAGTTGGAGCTTTATCCTCAAAATGCTATAATGGCTCAGTTTTGGTCCTAAAATATGTGATCACATTCAAATGTTGTTTAAGGATGCTAATGTTTAATTAATTGTTAATGATCATATGTCAGATCCTTTTGCTCTATAGTGCTCTATTAGACAGGGTTGTCCAACTGCTCCTTTTTTATATGTTCTTATATCTAATGTTCTGGGTTATTTATTACAAAAGGCTAATCAATTAAATCTTATATTATGCATCTTTATTCCACAAGAGGCCCATGTGATTAATTCCCACTTTGTTGATGATAATATGATTTTTTTACAAAATTCATAAGCATAAATCAATAATACTCTTGATATATTGGATCTTTATTTTTTGGTTTCAGGTTTGCAATTAGCCCATAAAAAAATAGAGTTTTTAATGATTCAAATTGGGCCCATCCCCCAATGGATTCCTAGTGAATGGAAACAAATTAAACATGGTGAGATTGCAAGATACTTAGGCATCCCTTTCAGTTTAGGTGTCTCTCTTCATGAGATGTGGAAATGGTTTCTTAATAAACTCAAAATCAAACTCTTTAATTGGGGCAATAAGTTTCTTTCATTGGCTGAAAGAATTCAAGTTGTCAATAAAATATTCCTTGCATCTCATGTTTATTTTTCTTCATGTTGGATGCCTTCAAACAAAGGGTATGAGGATTTAAATAAGCTCTCTCATTAATTTATTTGGTTTAAGTGTGATGGTAGTTCTGGTTTCAAATATACCTCATGGTCTCATTGTATACAACCGAGAGGGAAAGGTGGATTGCGTGTGATTGATCCCAAAACTCAAGGGATATGTTTAGTGGCTAAATGGATTGTCAGAGGAGTTGAAGGTGAAGAGCCATGGAAAATCTTAGTAAGACATAAATTGAAATATGTGTCTATTAAAAACAAATGGCAGGAAGTTAGTTGCTAAGATAAAATACTTCTTGCACCTTTCTTTTGCATTAAGTCATCCACATCTTTACAATCTATTTGGAAGGCATGGCAGAAGGTTAGTCATTTCCTTAAGTGGAGGGAAGCATCATTACATCATGGTTTTAGTTTTTCCACTTCATCAGTTTGGTGGAATAGACATGTTCATTACCACGGCTAGCATTTGGCTGTGTTATTTCCCAAGCATCCCTATGTGTTATTAAAAAAGGGAGTTTGTCACTTTAATGATATTTGAGACTTTAATTCAATGAGTTGGTCATCGTGGGTTCTTACTATGGAACACTTGATGCTTAAAAAGAAGCTTGAAGGGTTTCTTGTCTTTGTTCAATCTTTAGTCTCATAAAATTTAATAACGAAGATGTGCACTCCGGTTTAGTGCAACTTTTTAAAGGATTGACATTGACTTACTTATGGGCATTTTAGACAATTTTCCTTATAGAAAATTTATCTTTCACTACTTCCTCGTATGGATCTTAACCCACGGCTGAATCAAAGTGGAAATGTAAACTTAAGAAAAATTCTTGGATTAGGTTAAGTGCTAAAATCCGGGAAACTAAAGTCGATGAGGATGCAAAAAACATGGCATGGAAGATCTTACACTATAAGCTTCCTATGGAAGATAAGTTGAAATGCATCTTAATGCAGCCTATTAAATGTCTTTTTTGCACCTGTAAAGAAACTTTGAAGCATATTTTTTGAAACTGTATATTTGTTAAAAAACAATGGTTTGTTGTTTTTAAAAATCTGCATGCTATCTTTGGCCTTTAATTAAAATAGAACGAAGCATTATTGGGATTTGGATTACATAGTAATTTGATCGCTGATTCTATCAGACATGGCATTTTATTTTACTTATAGAAAACCAGGTGTTTGGCAGTGTTCTCTAATGTTAAATTGCATTCAGAATTAGTGATTCTACAATGTTACTTTGATATCATTTTGCAGATTGCTTCTTTGTTTTCACATCTGTAGGGCTTATTTAAGAAGAATAGATTGTCTAATTATTAGCTCGCTCAAATTTAATCTCAAATTATGAGGTTTGCAAATGCTAGAGCATTGAATACAAAACATCTGAAAGGGTTTCTGAGATGCCCTGATCAACATTTCACCTCATAGTCTACCGTTTGAGAAAGTTCTATTGTTGTTTCTTTGTGTTGTTATACAAAAAGTTGAGTTGTTATGTACTGCATTTGATAATGATTCTTATGGACAATTTTAAGTTTCCCAAGTCGCTGACTATTTCATGACATCCCTGCCTTGCACTGTAATTTTTTTAATTTATAGCTCTGCTGCATTTATTTTTTGTATTTTACTTTATTTCAATTTTTAAAAAAAAAAAAAAAAAACCTACTAATTTAATATGTAACCTTTTACATATGATTTTAGTAATAACAATCATATTGGAGTGTTCCAATGGTAAGGAGTCACTCTCAATATCTTCGAAAGTTTAGAAAACAATGAATAATGACTTTTACGGTGCCTAGTTTACATGTCTTTTCGTGTTCCAATGGAAATAATTTAATAATAAAGAAGGTAAGTTGTTAAAAATATCATCCATTGAAAATTTCCTTACCTTGTACGGGGGGCTGGTAAGCCGTACCATCCGAAGGAGCCTAACTGAAAAGTCGTGGTAGTTGGTATTTCTATTGAAAATTTTCCAACTATGGCGGTGGACTATGTGAACCGAAGCATCCATATTTGTCTCCCCCTATGATTGCTAAAAACAAGATGGTTCATCTTATTTAAATATCACCTTATGCAGACCTCTGTCTCCGTAGATTCGTTGCTTGCAGTGCAACGTGTGGGTGGCATCACCATGACCTGCAACTTATCATCTCATGCTCATGTCTTAAAAGACCTGCAACTTATCATCTCATGCTCATGTCTTAACAAATCTTCAACTTCTCTTTACAAAACAACAGCGGTCTAAAGGATGTTATCCACTGAGGATGTTAAAGATGCAAAGGGCGTCAATCAGGCTCAAAAATACATTGAAAAAGGCCACATCTTCATATTTCTCTTCACCTGCCATAACATTTTACGATGTGTTGTGTGCGCCTGAGAGCGCAGAATTGTGTGAATTGAAGAAAGCTTATCGGGAGAAGGTCAGAGTTTACCACCCTGATGTGTGCCCGCCTGCTGAGAAAGAGGAATCCCGCAAAATGTTTCTTCTGGTTCAGGAAGCCTACGAGACAGTCTGATCCAATCCTGAGGGCTCAATATAATTGTAACCTTCATTTTATATTTATGTAATATCAAAACACTAAACTGTGACATCCGTCATAGAAGTGTTTAATTTAATTTTGTAGTTAGCGCCACCACCAACCCGAAAAAAGTTCGAAGCTATTACATTGTTGACGTTTACCCCACGCTCACATTTTCGTGGGGACTGTTGGTTCACGGTTGGTTGATCGCATGAGGAGTTTTATTCCAATGGTTGAGTGAATTTATAGATGGTGAAGTTTCAGTCAAACTTTATCTATTTGATTTTGGATATGGAGGATAATATTCGATATCATAATTTTTTTAGTTACAGAAAAATATATTTTCATATCTTTATGATTAGAACGTGTTTTATTTCTAGTTTTTTAAAATTGAAATAGAATGTTAGTATATAAACTCTGTCAGACTATGCTGTATTTTGTAGGGTTTGAAGAAAGTATGGATCCATCTGCAAACAAACTGAGCATGAAAGCAAATTCAAAAAAAAAATGTTTATGAAATTTTGAATGATAACGAACAAGAAAGATTAAAAAAACTAAAACAAAAATAAATGAAATGATAAAAATTCAAATTATTTTAACTTTTACTCTATAAAATTTAAATAATTTTAAATTAAAATATATAAAAATAATAACAAAAAATAAATGAAAGATAAAAGATAATTAATAAACTACTAAATATAATTAGTAAAAACAAAAACTGAAAAATACACATCCTTAAATAGTCATATTTAATAACATTTTAAAGTTATAATATAAAATATTAATATTTTTTTATAAAATGTAATTAATAATTAATTAGATAAATATTATATATAAATCATATATTCTATTATAAATATCATTTTTACATGTTAATAATCATATTTAATAATATTATTATTTTCATTATATTTATGTAATATTACTATAAAAATGAAAAATGAGAATATTTATTAGCCTTTACAAACTCTTTGTGAAGAATGGCATTTCTTCTACCCAGTCGAGTCCCAACTCATCTTGTTTTGGGATCTCAAGAATGATATTGTTGTCTTGGAATACCTCAATTTATTTCAAAGAATCCTGGTTTAAATGTTTCCACTGGTAAGCGTCTTCAAGGATATCCTCACTTTCAGTAATGACCTCATATGAATTGTCCTCATATCTATATTTTGAAGAGAGGTCAACTTGTATCTGATCTTGTTCATGGGGCTACTCATCTTGAATGGTTATTCCTTCTTCTAGAGCATCTTTAGGTTCATTTTCTTCTTGGAATGGGAAGTCAAAGGTCTCCACCATCAGTGTTGTATCTACATAATTGGATGACATGGAAGATCCAGATGTACCTACAAAATTTTATCTATTAAATCCACCTTCAGGGGTATTTAGCTCATCTTGAAACAACTCAAAAGCATTACAAAATTCACGATAGTCTAACTCACCATGCTTGGAAGTATTATGGACCTTGCAATATTCAATCAATACAACATCACAAATATTAATCTCAGGGTTATTGTTCTTGCCTGATGACTCATTATTGTTATTATTACCATTGTGAAACCTGTTATTAGGCATTTTGACCCTTTGATATGAGAAATTTATGTTGGAACCTTCTCCAATATTACCAACTTGCTTCTGCAATTGAATAAAGTTAGTACTCAAATTTTGAACCTTCTTTAAGATATAATTATTTTCATTCTTTGGGGCCTGAGAGTTATGAACTTGAGTATTACTAGTTCCAATGGTTACCATCACATATCTTTGGTCTTGTGGATTAGACCCACTTATAGTATTATTCAAGAATCCTAGGTTTTGGCCAGGATGAGCATGACTTGAAGGTGGTTGGTTCAAAACCAAAAGTTTGTTTAGGGCATGCATATTCTAATTAAAATTGGGTATGGCATTTAGAATGGATTTTTTTTTATTAATATTGGGAATATTGTATAACATTCGGCTCTAGGGTTACATCTGATCATTAATGATTACAACTTCAGCATGTGCTAAGGCTAATGTGTTAATGACTTGAGTAGATCTCTTAAGAAACATAGAAGTCATGGGATCCAAGGTATCCTTGTATATCCCTAAGGCTAAATCCTCATCAGGTCTATAAGGAGATATGGTTTTCCTAAATATTTTCTAAAATTTGGCATTAAAGGCTTTAATTGTTTCACTAGAATCTCTTTTTACTGTGGTGAATTATTGGTAAAGAATACAAGGACTGATAATTTTACCAAATTGATCAATAAATATCCTATTAAAATCATTCCAAATAGTGATATATTTTTTTGGAAGATTGAAGAACCATTCACATGCAACATCTTTGAAAGTAAATAGAAACAATCTACATGCTACATCTTCATGAACTACATTTAGCAATATTAAAGCATATTTGAAATATTTAATGCACTCTTCAGCTGTGACAACACTATTTGGGTTAAATTATAGCAAAAATTTTCAAGATTATGAGGAAGGTCATGTAACACACCTAGCACATTGATTGAAGAACCACTTAGCCAAGCCATACCTTGATATGGATTGAACATAGAAGCACCCTGAACTGGTGAAGTTGGTTGAGAATTTGAAAGTCTACACTTACTTTTGTCTCGCCTATCTCTCTTATGAAATTATAATGAAAGAAGAGTGACCCTTGTCTCTGACATGACTTGGTCCTTATCCTTTATAATTCTAGCTTGAGAGATTTGAACCCTATTTTAAACATGATGTTTAAGTCTTATATCTACAAATAACAATGATCAGACTTCCAGATTAAGTAAATTTTTTATAAATATGTATAAAGGATGGAAAAAGACATCAATATTTAACTAAATTAGATCAAAGATATGTCTAAATATGTAAATATGAGTGATATTTACATGTTCAAGTTCAAATAAACTCAAACTTGTAAAGGATCTATCACTCTTTGAAAAAAATAGCTATTACTAACCTCAAACTCATTAGGTTCACAGATATCAAGCTATCTTTATCACAATTAATCATCAACATCCAAGGAACATTTATCTTTGTCTAAATAAGCACAAAGAGTGGTCTTAAACCATAAAGATCATTGATCTTTACACAAATATGCTAAAAAAATATAAGTATGCAAAGAATATATTGATCTTTGAGCAAAATTCACAAAAATGAACAAAGATATTTCAAATTTTCAAAGATATAACTACCCTCCTTCTAGCATGAGTGGAACCACTCTTGTTGATGCCTAAATGTGTATTACCAGTGGCTCATAGTGTTGAAGAAACACTTCTCATTTTTGAATTCAGAGAATCCATTACATGAGTTTCGTGTTGTGATAATCTTGCTATCTTTGGTAAAATAGAGGCAAAGAAAATAAATCATTTCACCAATTTGTATTAAGTGGTTGTTGGGAACCACCATGGCCTATAGCTACTATGAATTTGAAGAGTATCTATGTTAATTAGAGCACATTATAAGCAAGAACCTAAGTCTAAATCTAAACTAAGATGAATTGATAATAAAAAGAGTAAAAGGAAGGGTAGGGTAGATAAGAGATATGTTATTGATATTTATTTCAAACATTATGATAAAGTTCAAGTTCTATTTGACCATGCATTTAACCAATATATGACATGAAGTAGTATAGGCTTAAATCTCATTACACATTAGACAAATATCTAAGGATAATATGAAATAGTGCAAATAAGGACTAGATTTACTTTAAAGATTCACCCCTAAAAGCAACCAACATTAGCACATATGTAAGAAAAGTAAATAAAATGAAGTAAACCTTAGAAATTTCAACTAATCTAACATAAACACAAATTAGCAACTCTACACTTAAAGATACATATCAAAATTCACAAGAACCATTAAAATCAAAAGAAAAGACTAGACAAATGAGAGAGAAACCATGATAGTAATTCATACAGAAAAATTTGGACAAACTTTTTAGAACTCCTCACTTTTTATTAATTTTCTCAAAATTTACAAAATAGTTTTTTGGCTCCAAAAACTCTCTCTTCCTACTTATAGTTAGTAATACCTCTTTATATATAAAATTCATGAGGTATGCTGGTCAGTAATGTGAATTACATTTGTACATTTATATATGACAACTATCCTTTTTGTTGCATTCTAGAATAAATGACCTTTCCTAATATACTGACATATAGGAATTGTGTTACACAAATGCCTTTACAAAATGAATATTATTTTTAAAGTATTTAAAATGTATTTAAATAAAAATAATATATCATGTCAACTTAATTAACCTTTGAGATGCCTCTATAAATGCATCCTTCTCTTGTTCTATTTCTAAATCTTAATTTTCATATTCAATAGCCAAATTAAGTCTAAGACACATGTGTTCACATTTTTGATCTTCTCTGGTTTGGGAATCTAACATGTCATGTCAATGTGATAATGCCTATGTTGAGCTATCTATTTGATTAAAAAACATGACCACTATTGCCTTTGGACATGTGCCGTTATCTCATACTCTCTTAGGCCAGATCAAATTTTCACCATTGATCTATTTTTGAGTCTATTAGGATTAGCTTTCATCACGATTCATTTATTTTCATATTTGAGCTCATGAGATTATGCCACATGGCAGTATCTCATGAGATTTGATCTCTTTTCATCTTTGGGTGCTATCTTGCCACATGGAAGCCTCTCACTTGCTCTAATATCCTTTGAATTATTAACCATTGCTTTGCACCTTTAGATCATCCTTACCCAAATTGATGTGGTCCATCAGATCTTATTCTCCTGAGTGAACATGCTCCATAGGATCTTGCCATTCACCTCTGAGATCATTCCACTTAGTGATTCCTTATTTTTCTTGGGACTCTTGACTTTTATGCTTTCTATTGGATCTTTAATAAGCCTATCAAGATGGTGACACATATGAGTCTTTCTATGCTTTTAGATCTTTTTGACCTTTTAACCCTTTTATATTTATTAGATCTTGGAGCTACCCTTGAGATGGTGACACTTGTCACTCTCATAGAACTCTTAGAACCTTTGACATTTCAACATTTATCTGACATCATTAGATCATTTTTGAGTGAGTAAACACATACTCTTAGATCCTTTCCTTGACTTATTGACCTTTTAACTTGAGATGTAGGTTGTTGATCTCTTTTTGAAGCCCTGAGATTTCACCACCTATTGCCTTTGGGTTTGTCCATTTCTATAGGCATAAAATTAAAGAAAAAGTGTTTGGAAACTTAAAGGACTTAACATACAAAATTTAGACTAAGGGTTTTATCATGTTAATAAACATGATTAAAACTTTAATATAAATTTAAATCTAAGTTCAAAATATAATAAAAGAGTCCCCTTGTTAATTAGTCCTCCTGAACCATAAGATATAAAGGACCTAACATAAAAAATTTTGATTAAGGTCTTAGTGGTATTAATAAATATAAGCAGGAATTTTCTAAACTAATTCTATAATAAAGTGCTTCCTTCATAAATTCAAATGAAAATAACCCACATAAATTTGAATCTTATTTTAAAAGATCTAGGCTAAAAATGTTTCTGACTAAGGTTTTCACATGATTTAGACATAGATTCAATTAGACAAATAAGGGCCAAAAATATTAATCAAAGGGTCAATTAATAATTAAAGTACAAAACCCTGCATAGTGTTTATCCAAATGAGACTCCCTTAAACTTACAACATGGGAACACAAAAGTCAACATTAACAATATTAGATGAAGTCAAAAGAAGGTTATATGGTAACAGACTTATGTAAACTAGATCAACACAATATATTCAATACTTTTTCTTTATCAAGTTGAATGTTCAATTGTAGCACAAATTAGCAAAATTTGAAATAAGGGTCCCCATTTTCAAAAATTGGGGTATGTTAACCTCAATAACAAGTGATGTGTTGAGAATATCTACGATGAATATATGAGTTAGTGTCTTCTCAATTTTATCTTGAATATTGTGCTTACACCCAATAGTAGGTGAGGAAGCACTTAGAATGGTAATCATGATGTGCTTTGTTGTAATGATACAATCTTGGGATTTTAATATGATAACAAAAACATGATGATTCATATAATCAACACAATTTACTATAGAATCAAAAGGGTGATTAGTTTGATTGACATTTCTAGTTTGGGCTTCATCTTTACCTTATTTATTATCCACTTCCTCATGTTTTACAAATGGATATTTATATATACCCCAATTTTCATTCTTTAATGATGAATATTGGTTCTTAATGGCAATATACCCATGATTGATGAGGTCTTGAATGTAGTCTTTAAACCTCATATAACTATTTTTTGAGTGTCACTTAATCTTTTGGTATTCATAATATTAATTTTCTTGGTACCACTTGGGTTTAAGAACATTTTATTTAAATGGTTTTGTGTTGGGAAAAATAACCATATATATATCAATTAGATTCTAAAAGAGCACCTCATGAGGTTCTCTCAAAGGAGTAAATTTATACTTATGATTTTCCTATCTTGGTTGGCCACTTGGAATAGTGATATCATTGATAGGTTGAGTTTGTTGGACTTGTTTTACATTAGTAGCACCATCACCTACAAAATTTTTTTTGGCAAATAATTTAGGATTTTCTATGTGATTTGAAGATTTATTATTTGATTTGAAAATCCTAATAACACCCTTAGAAATTAGAGTTCTTTCATTTAAAACTCTTTTTCTATGATCTCATCGAATGATGTTGCATAATGAAGTTGTAATTGATGTGGTAATTGAATTAAGATTATTGTTAAAGATGGTAATAAGTTATTTTTCAAGTGAGGACCATGGAAAACATCTCAATAATGAACACCATATTTTTAAGAAGGAGAAAAAAGTTTTACCATTTCATTGTTTGGTATGATATAAGTCAACTATGGTTAATTCCCATTCAACTTTGTAAGAGAAGTAATGCACAAATATTTAGGATAAATATTCAAAGGTAGTGATTGATCATTTGGATAAGTGAATAAACCACTATAGGGATTACCCCCCTAGACTACATGGAAAAATTCTTAATAATTATTAATTTTTATAGGTGATGTTTGCACAAGCCATATAAAACTCTTTAAGATGTTCCCTAAGATCTTCCTTGCCTTTGTATTTATCAAACATATGGAGTTAAAAGTGTGTAGGAAAGGGTGTAATCATGTTATTAATATAAAATGTATATGGTAAAATTTATTCATATTTAAAGTGATTTTGTTAAGAAAAAGTAACATCTTATAACCCTTAGATCTTATCCTTCATACTTTGCCATTTATGGAAAAATTGTGGCAGGATTTGATTAGAAGTTATGAATGTGTTAGATGCTTAACCAATGAATGAACTTGGATTAATATTTGAATTTGGATTTGAATATTGATTTTGGGGTGGATTATTAATTAATTGATTTAAATTTGAATTTGTGATGAAAGATGAATTTCAATTTGGAATAAAAGTTGAATTCAGAATTATAATGGAATTTAGTTTTATAGGTTGATTTTTGAATGTTTTTAATTCAAGTTTCAAAGAGAAAATGGATTTGATATTGAACCAAAATGTTGTCATTGATTTATATTGGGTTTGGATGATGAATTGGGGTTAAAGGTTAGATTGGGTTTTGTGAATGAATTTTTATTCGTGGGAATTTGATTTGTGGATGGATTTGAAGTAAAATTTAAAAATTGAATTAAAGTTGTACCTAAAACAAAATTGGGATGTTGATTTGTGACTGGTGAATTTTAATGACCATTCAAATTCAAATTTTAATTGATTTTTGAACTTAAATATGTTTTCAAGTTCATATTTGGATGTTGATTATTGATAAGTGTATTTGAATGAATATTCAAATTCAGATTTGGATTGATCTATGAACTTAAATATGTATTCACATTCAGATTTTGATATTGTTGGTTGATTGGAAATTTTAAATGAGAATTCAAATTCATATTTTAATTGAGGTATGAACTTGAACATGCATTCAAGTTTTAAATTTTATGTTATTGGATGATGGGTGAATTTGAATAAGCACTTGAATTTAGATTTTAGTTAATTTGTAAACTTAAATATGAATTTAAGTTCAGATTTGTAAATTGATTATTAGTGAGTGAATTTGAATGGATATTCAAATTCAAATTTGGATTGATTTTGTTGATGTGTGGGGTTGAATGAACATTCAAACTGAGATTTTGATTGGATTTATTAATGGGTGAGGTTGAATGGACATTCAAATTTTGATTTGATTCAGATTAATGATAGATGAATTCAAATATGCATTGGAATTGAAATTTGGTTAGATAATACTAGATTAATTAGATTTAGATATTTGGTTGGGTTGACCAAAGGATTATTTGTGTTATTGGCTTGAAAATTTACAATCCCTTGATCTAAATGATGCATATGAGAATGAATAAAAAACCCATGACTCAATTGGGGTGTGTCTTAATTTATGATACCTTCCCCCTTATAAATCTAATTATGAGCATTAAGATTAGGTGTTCTTATGACAACCTTGTTATACCCTAAGGAACCTTAAGATGTATCTTCATCTTCTATGTGGGATGTTTTTTCATTCCTTGCAATCAACTAACATAAAATTTAGAATTCAAAATCTAAAGGAAGTTTAGCCCCTTCACTCAAAGATTGGAACAAGACCTCATATTTATTGGTTAGGATATAATCGATGATTTGGGTAGGGGATAAAATAGATCTAGGACTATTTTGTTCTTCAAAAGGAACCTCTTCTTCATTGTCATGGATCTCATGAATTTTAAATTGATGCTCTTGATTACCAAAGTGAAAGGGGTATTTAACAAAATATTCTTACCTCATCCTAAGGTTGTTCAACATAGGCATGTGCCTAGTGATAAGTGAAATTGATAGAAAAATGTTGGAATCAAAGATAGAAATGATGAAAGACTAAAACTAAAAAATACTATGATTATTAACAAAATTTGGAGTTTGTAACTTTAAACCTTTCTTAATTTATAAGTTTTGGTTATGACTTTGGTTTGAATTTAAAAAACTCAAATATTTTTTTCAATCAAAAAGGTTTTCATGAAGTGGTATTTCACAAGGGATCAAAATAAACAAGTTACTACTTGAAACACACATGTAATGCATAAAAGTGGATAAATCTAGGATCAAGGACTTGAACAAATTTTAGGATTTCTATGCTAATTATTTTCTAATTAAATAATGTTTGCCCAATATTTTAGACCACTGAATATGGAAGAAGTTTTATTCTCATATCCCATTAGAATTGATTTCAAGGGTATGTGGAAAGTAACTATTTGGTTCTAACTGTTAACCAATGCACCAAATTTGAATGGCAAAAAAAATCACCTAGGCTTAAGGTTTTTAAAAGATTATATAATGGAAGTATTTTAAATACCTTTCAATATGTGAGGCCTAAAATTATGGAATAATTTAAATTAAAAGACACACACAAATAGTTTTATTCCCAATTTTCCCAACCCAACCATAATATTTCATTAGGTTAATGTCCAAAAAATCAAATTTTGAGGTAAATGTTGAAACCCTAGGTATTGGAGCTTGAAACCCCCACACATCATAATGTGCTTAAAAAATAACACTGATTAGGCCTATCAAATAGTTTACACCAAATTTTTATACTCTATTGGTACATGGGGCTTGGTCTAAAATGTGGTGGTAAAATCCAAGGTTGATAGAGCCCCTAAAAAATGAAAATAAATAAGTTAATGCTTGTCTATAATTACCAGGTATTGTCACCAATGTGACACCAAGGGAAAAACATACATAAAAAATGCAACTTAGATAACACAAAATTAAAAAATTTCTTTTTGATTCCTAAGTATTGTAGTTCAAAACAAGGCTAAGGGAAGAGCATACACAAATTAAAATTTTGAAAAGAAAGAATTTGTTAACACTAAATTAAAATTTTGACCTAATTACTATGAAAAAGGAATACTAAAATGATATTTTGAAAAATAGAAATAAAATGGACTAGCAATAAATTAAAAATGGATTTTAGCTTGCTTTGTTTGTTTAAAAATTTGACTAGCAACCTAAAAAAATATATATATTGTATTTGCAAACTAAGAAAACAAGGTAGCTTAAAAAATTAGAGAACAAAAATATGAAGAAAAAGTATAAATTAGTCTCTAAAATGATTTTATGGTTCCACAGATAAAAAAATAATGACCTCATTATCAAGTTAGACTTATAGAAAAATTAAAAGCATAAAATGACAAACATGCACTTATAGAATTATTTCACTATTTTAAACAATTTCACTATTTACCTTGATGATTTCATTGTTACTCAAAGTGATTTTACTAATGTTTTTAATGCTTTCGCTAATGTTCTAGATGAGTTTGTATATGTTCAAGATGATTTCAAAGATGTTCAAAATGATTTTATTATTATACAAGATGGAATTAAATAACAAATAGAAAATATAACAAAGAGAAGAAATGAATTAGAAAAGGGTTAAGAAAAAAAACACACATAAAAATTATTAGAAGATTGAAAAAATATAAAAGTATGAGTAAAAATTGCACAAGAATGATTTTTTTATTTTATTTGATGAATTCATTGTTATGCATAATGAATTTTTTGTTTTGTAGGTTAACAAACAACAAGCTCACAAACTTAGAAAAATGACCTATAATAGAAAACATAAAAATCCAAGACAAGTGTTAAATGTATGTACACAAGAAATATGATAAATAAAAACTGAATTAACTCTCTAAATAAACCAATGATGTAAAAGACAAAGAAAATTCCCATCAGATGTGTCAAAATGTAAGCAAAAAATATAGAATGTAAACTAAACTAAGGAAACAAACACAAATGATCCTATTCTAAACTCAACTCAACCGACGATAGAGAAGCAAATGAAAAAATAAAAAATAAAGTAATACTTATAACCATGAAGTATGTGTCACCTTCTCCATTATAATCAAAGAATGATTTGCTCTTGATTCTAATGTATGTGGATTCTCAATTCTTCTCCATACAAATTTAATTAAGTAGCATGTAGTTGTTACAAATGACTTGGATGCTTGATTAGTTTTACTGAAAAAGTGATAACACTTGATTGTCTTTAAGGTTAATGATTTGAGTGGAGGATTTCCTATCAATTTATAGGCTTGAGGGTGATGAGATAAATGGTTGAGAATAATATGAATTTGCTGAATTATTAAAATAATCAATGGTTGGATTTGAGTTTTCATCCCAATTGATGATGACTAACTCCCTTGTGTTGAGAAGGAAAGTAAGAGTTGATACTTGAGTTACTCAGCATGAGTGGGTCAAAGTAGTTGATAATTCAAGGGATGACTCATGAGGTGGTTGAGGAAGTCAAAAAAGGTGGTTGGATGAGTCAGCATTTGGAGGATGTCTGGATGAGGTGGATCCACTAGATTTTTAATATTATTTAGAGGAAAGCAGTTGTGCATGATTTAATTAATTAACTATGAATTAATTGACCTGGTATGCATATAAAAAAAAAACCTAATTTTAGTGTAATTTATTTTCATTATTTTTTTCCCTGAGTGGTGTCTTCAGCTTGTGCATACATACGGAAGTCTATGACAACATATATATTATTTTTCCATTTTGATCATGGTAGCAGTACATGTATGTTTATCATATTCATATAAATTTGATTTATTTTATTCTCTAGCCATGGAAACAATACACTTTATTAATCTATTTACCCTAGTATTTATGTGATTATGATAAATGTTAATTTTGTCCATGGGTGTTGATTTTATGAATTTAAATGTTAGAATTCACATTATCAGTGTGTTAGGTGAATATTTTGTCACTAGCTGACTGACGGCAAAATAGGTTACATCAACCACAACATAAGGAGATTTAATCTACAAAATGTGTAGGTCTACCACATCATAAGGAGATAAATCTCTCCTCTCATCAAGAGGAGGTTCCTTATAAACTATTATATATATATATATAAAAACTAAAAATACACATAGGGGTGAAATCATACCATCCATCTCTCTTATTTTAGAGATGATGTTCATAAAATAAAAGAGAATTTTGATGAAATTACTGAAAAGGCACTTCTCTTCTTTCAGAAGTGATATTCAGCAAATAACAAGATTCTTCCTGGGTATTAATAGAAACCAGAAAAAACCCACGAAAGCACAAAGTCTTTCATTGTTCCTCCCACTAATTATGACAATGGAATATAGTAGTTTGAAGTGTAGCTCAAGGTCTCCACTTCAACTAAAATAGAGTAAAAGGTTACAAAGGATAAGGGGAGCTCAAAGTCTCTCCAATATCCTTTACACAAAACACAAACTGAAGGCAATCATGGTAGCACAAAGTCTCTCACAGTCAGCTTCAGGACATCTTCCAACTTATTTCCACTTGTTCTGCTTGTTTGATTAAATGGACAAGACTATATTTAGGAAACAGACATAAGAACAATTTCCTAAATGACACAAGCTATTTCAACACAAAGTTTGAAAGGTCACCTGCTTTCTTATTGATTTAACAAAATATGATTAGTAGTCTGAGCTCAAAGTCTCAGGATTGTCTTTCAATTTGGGTTGAGCTTCACTTCTAATAACAAAGAGATCTCTCATATACAAAATGAGAGATTACAATATATAGCCCATGTTGAATTGAATGCATTGAATATCTATGAAAGGGCCATGCTAGAATAGGGCATCAGCCTTGACTTTGGCATTCTGAATTATCTCAAATGTCCCTTCGTCAGTAGGGGTCGTCTGGTCTTCTTAATGGTGCTTACATGGCTGTCCATTCGCCTTTACTCAATGAAGAAAAATAGGCCGTGTCTTTGAATATTTATGTTCCTTGATGTCCACCTGGTGGACTGTTCCACCTACTAGAAATAACTCTCCTACAGATATTTCTAGATTTCCTGTAGTTTTTATCTCTTTCTTTGCCATGTTTTGTCTTTTTCTAAAAATATGGGCTCTCGAGTCTATCTTCTTGCTTTCAGCTAGCTCTTTAGCTCCTTCCTTGGTTGGTCACTGAGTTTGTTCTCAGGATTTTGAAAATCAACGGCTATTCCATTACCCTAAATTTGACGTCCACATGGATGTTATTAGTTTCCTTAAAATTTTTTGAACCTTGAACCTTGAACTCTTTTGGTTTGAAGGTTCAATGGTTCAACGATTCGTTGATTTAATGTTTTGTAAAGGGCCGCGTTTGCTTTCTTTTTCTTCTTCGGTTGAACCATTTCTTTGAACTTCTTTTTAGAATCCTCCACTTCATCCATTCACTTGAAGCTTCCATTCAAACTTTGAACTCTTTGAACCCTTTGAACCTTTGAACCTTCAAATCATTTCGGTTCAAGGTTCAACGGTTCAATGGTTCATTCTCTTTCTTTGAAGTCTTTTTTATTTTCTAATTTTTTCAAACATATTGAACTCATTGAACCTGTTGTGTTTAAGGTTCAATGCTTTAATGATTAATTCTTATTTCTTTGATTTCTTCAAAGCTTCAAACTCTCTGGATTTTCTAAGTCCGTATAATTCATTTGAACCTTTAAACTCGTTCAAACCTTTGAACTCTTTTTGGTCCAAGGTTCAATGGTTTAACAGTTCAATCTTCATTCTTTGATTCCTTCTTTTCTTTAAGTCTTTCAGACTTATTGAACTCCTTTGAATCTTGAACCTTTTAGTTCAAGGTTCAATGGTTTAACCTTATCTCTTCGAAGCCTTCTTTTCTTTAAGTCTGTCGAAGTCTTTGAACTTTTAAACTCATTGAAACTTTGAACCTTTTGAAGGCAGGGTTCAATGGTTCAAAGTGGTTCATTATATTTTTTTGAAGCCCACGGTTAAGTCCTTTGATTGAACCTGGGCATTGAACCATCCTCAAAACACTAAGGAAAAACCTTAAGTGTTTTGAGCTTCCTTTAAAGAAAGACTGCCTGTTGAACCTGCGACTTCCTTAGCTGAAAAGGCTTGAATATTTGAGAAATTTAACTGCTCAAAACATTTTTGAGAAATAAAAGAGAGAATTTTGGTCTACACGACTAAAATGGTCAGTATGTTGTCCTAAAAAATAAGTGACAAATTTTGGGAATAAAAGTTGGCTCCAGTTAGGGAATTTCTATCGATTGAAATTGAAGCAATCGAAGGGAGTAGAAACCAGGATCTCAGTGCCTTCATTTATTCCATTGGGCTATGGAGTCATGCTACCCAAAAAAGAAAGGTGCCAAAAACAAATGAAAAACACAAAACAAAGAAAGACTATACAAATATATATATGTACAACTAGACTTATCTGATACTTCAAAGATTGAAGTGCTTCAGATGCTGCCCACTGTGAGGTAGAGTGAATGGTGTCCCATCTTGATGTTTGAGCAAGAGACTATTTTCACCATTTAAATGATGAATAGAAAATGGGCCTCTCCATAAGGAATCAAATTTTCCATGCATTCCTTTTGGTTCTCTTTTCTTGTCCCACAACAAGACTTGATCTCCAACCTGAAAATCATAGATCCTTGCTTTCTGGTCAAAGAGTCTCTTCACCAGACTTTGATGCATAGCAATTTGGTCCACCACCATAGTTCGTTGCTCATTAAGCTCAGTCAAGAACATGATCCTTTTGTCGATAGAATATTCAAAAGTTGAATCTTCCACTACCTATACTAACTCTAACACTAGTAACTCTAGGGTGATTGGTATCTCTGCATTGAGACCATATAGAAGTTGGAATGGGGACATACCAATTTCCCTCTTAGGTATAATTCTGTCTACCCATAAAGCATTAAGCAAGGCTTTATGCTAGGTTCTTTGATTGTCATCTACCAGCTTCTTGATAATGGTCACGAGGTTTTTGTTGATTGATTCTGCTTGACCATTTCTTTGTGGATAATAGTCAAAAGAGTGGGAGCTGATAATCCCATAATAGTAACAGAACTGGGTGATTTCATGAGAAGAGAAACAAGCTACATTGTCTATTATAATCTTAGTTGGGACCCCAAACCTGGAAATGATATTTCTTTGAGAAAATTACACACTACTTATGAATTAGCATGCTTGACTGGAATGGCTTCTACCCACTTGGTAAAGTAATCTGTGGTTGTAAGGACGTAATCATGTCCAACATTTGAGGATGGATTTACAACACCAATGAAATCAATTCCCCATTGCTAAAATGGCTCTTCTATCACCACAGGCTTGAGAGGTAATGCAGCCAACTTGGGTTTGCCAACGAACTATTGACATAGCTCATATCTGCGCACCCAAGTGCATGAATCTCAAAATAGAGAAGGCCAATAATGCCTGGCTCATAGAATCTTATGGGTAGTCACAGGTGTAAAAAAATGTCCTCCACAAGCCAAATTGTGGAAAGACTCTAAAAGTTTGTTCTGATATACTTTATCCATGTATTGAAGGAATACCCCATCAAGATTCCTCTTATATAGACCGTTATCCCACCAAACAAAATTAGAAGCTTTCAAATTAATAGTCCTCTTTTCTTTACAAGACAGATGAGCAGAACACTCACCATAGGTAAGGAAATGAGCAATATTCAAATACCACTCATTCTTAGTGGTGACAAAGAGAACTATTGGCATGTCTTTAACTTCTATTTCTTCATGCCCTACTTCTTCTGGTGTGTTATCAGCAATATATTGGCAAAAGCCTCTTCTTCCCACAGGATTTGTAAGTTTGATAACAAGATCAAACTCTTAGATTTTGGCAATCTAATTGCCCCTTTTAGTTCCAAACTCCTACTAAGTCAGTATGGATTTGACTATTGTATCAGGATCCAAAGCAACAATGTGTGAGTTTAGGATGTAAAAATGGAAGTGCTTTACTGCTTTTACTATAGCATAAGCATGATTCTCCATGTTTGAGTACTTTAGCTCATGAGCTTTAAGATTACAACTCATAAAAGAGATGGGAGATTCTACACCTTTATTCTGTTGAACCACAATGACTGAAAGTATATGCTCAAAAGCATAACTGTACATTATGAAGTCTTTGGTATAATCAGGACAAACCAAAATTGGGGCATGGGCAATAGCTTCCTTGATATCTCGAAATGCTGATTTGCCTTCTTTAGTCCAACTAAAAGTGGCTTTGCCCTTCATCATATTGACAATGTGGTGAGTCTTCTCTGCGAATTCAGGAATGAACATTCGCAAAAAATTCACCTTTCTAAAGAAAGAGTGAACTGCAGTCTTACTGGCAAGAAGAGCAAGCTATTGAATTGATTTGACCCTTTTTGAGTTGATCTTTATGCCTTCTTGGGACACAGTATGACTGAGAAGTTTACCTTCGGTAACCCTAAAAATTTACTTCTTGGGATTAAGAGAAATATAATTCTACCTACATCACTCTAGCACTTATTGTAGATAATGCACATGATTAGGATGATGCTTAGAGAAAATTGTTAAATTATCAAGGTATACCATAATGAACTTACCCATTTCATCTCTAAAAGTAAGATCCATGGCTCTTTGGAAAGTGGCACTAGTATTGATCAAGCCAAAAGGCATTCTATGATATGCAAAAGTGCCCAAAGGTGTTGTGAAAGTGGTCTTATACTGGTCTACTTCACTAACCTCTACTTGATTATATCCTAAAAAACTATCTAGCATGGATAACATCTCATCACCGGTCACTGTCTATAATAGATGATCCATGATGGGTAGGGGTAGTTGCCTTTTAAAGATGATTGATTCAGATTTTTGAAATCAACACATAGGAAAAATTCTCCATTCTTCTTTCTTATAGGGACTATATTCATAATCCAGGTGGAATGATGGATTGGGAAAATAATGCTTGCATTCAACATTTTTTGTATCTCAGATAAAATTGTGCCTGATATCCTGGGGTTGTACTGCCTTTGCTTCTGCTTGTGAGGCAGCGACCTAATCTTGAGAGGAATTTCATGATTGACTTCTTCAGATCTGAGAGGTTTCAAATCATCATATGAATATGCCAAAACATCAATGTAATGGTGAAGTAGAGTGATAAATTTGAGTTTTTCATCAGGGGTACACTAATTCCCAATGTTGACCATTTTTGGATTGTCTTTTGTACTCAAATTGATTTGATCAAAATCCTTGGAGAATTTTGAATCTATTTGTTGTTCCTTGATAAACCTATCATGTTTGTCAAATAGTTTCTCAAGAGAAACTAATCCTTTGGGAATTTTATTCCCTTTGAGTTGAAGGAACTCTTCATCAGCTTTTGAATTTGTTTCAAGAGTTGATTCCTGCAGTGGAGATTCATTGCTTTTAAATTGAATCTTTTCAAAGCTACCTATTTGTTTCAAAAAAGTAATGATTTGGTTATCACTATTGAATACCTACCAATGTTCTACATTATCATTTACACTTAGTCAAAATACCAACTCAATAGTGTACCTATTTTCTTTGAAGTCTTTGTGAGGGACCAAGAGAGTTGTAGAGACGGCCAATGCATCTGCACGACTATTAAATTCTCTGGGCAGGGTAGAAATACTAAAAGCATCAAAGCTTTCAATACAGTCCCACACCAGATTGTGGTAATGCCAAAATCTCTCATTCTTAGTTTAATATAGGTTCCTCACCTGACAAACCACCAGCTCAACGTCTCCTTTAGCATGAAGGATTTTAACACTTTTATCCTGAGTAGCCTTTAATCCAAGCAACAATGATTCATACTCAGTAGTATTGTTAGTGTTGCTGAATTGCAACTTATATGCATATGGAAAAATATCTCCTTGAGGAGATATTAAAATAACTCCAACTCCAGAACCAGTTGAAGCATTCCTGCCATCAAATTCTAGAATCCAGACATCATCAGATTTTGATCTTCTTTCAGATTTTTCTTTGTCAGGAAGGGAAGATCCTTTTTCATGTGTACTGCACCCTACCAACTTTTATGATATCTTGTCTAAATTTTTTGGATTGCCACTTATGGAATTTTCATCTGCTGAAATAGAAATGTCTTCAGTAGTCAAAATTTAATTACCCATGCCTAAAGACTCAAATAGAATTTGAGCTTCAGGGGCTGATGTTTGGGTGACAATATAATTTTATTCCTTCTCAAGAAGAAACCATTGCATGACACCCTTGACAAAGATTCTTGCCTCAGACAGGTCCATGCTTAATTATCCACCAATGTCCTTGCAAAAAGTTTTCTCGAGAAGAATGCCATAGGATGCTAGGACATCGACCACCAGGACAATAATTTTAATTCTCTTATTTAGGAAGGCCACAAATGAAAATTGAGCATCTTTGATTTGTCCTAGTAGAGGCACTTATTTGTTTTCCATGGAGAAACATCTATCGAAGGTCTTAGTCTATGTGAGACTAAGAGATTCTACCACCTTGGCAGACATGACATTGTCAGATGCACCAAAATCAATAATGTAATTATTCAGCTGATGACCATTTATCAGTAGGGATACATAAAATGGTTTTATCTTTCCAAGGGTAATTGGAGGAGTAATAACAATATTATTCTGGGTAGGTGTGTTCTTTAGGGGATCACAAGTTACTTTTGAAATTTCTTGTTCTATAGGGATGGCTTTATTCTTGATGCATTAAACTAACTTATCTAACTACTCAGGGTTAGATTTCAAGAATTCAAACTCAGACATTTGAATTTTGGTCTTTTTAAAATGGTCAATTATATAAAATGACTGAAAAGAATTTGAAACAAAGGAAGGCAGTCCATCAATCTAGTTTTTTCTAGGTGTATGATTGGTCTGTGAATTTGAAGCAGAAGATGAAAGAATATTTAAGCTACTTACTTTTTTAGTGATCACCGAGTCCTTTGATTGAAAAATCAATGAAGTTCCTCATTTGGTAATTAAAATTGTTGGTTGAGATTCTTCCCCTATTTTTCCTTTATCTGCTTGTTGAGCTGACTGGTTCTGGGACCTGGTAAAGACTATGTATGATCCATCAAATGCTTCACCTTTACTTTTGGGTTCATCCTGGTAATTTAGGAAACTAATGTTGGAGTCACCAACTAATTCTTCTTGGCCTTATACAAAGAGATCAACATCATCTTCTTAGTTCAACTTAGGTTGGAAATAAAAATTAGATTTAGCTTCAAGATAACCAACTGCTGAATTAGCTGGTGTTGATTCAATGGCAAGTTTCCCTGGTAGGGGAGGAAGGTGATTTGGTTACCCTTGGTTTTTGGTAGCATTACCCTGATATGAATGGTTGGAAAATGTCCTCCTTGGTATATCTTGATAAGAAGGAGGAGCAAACATCCCTTGTGCCATTTACTTTTTGAGAGCTAGCAATTCATTTGCTAACTTTTTCACCATAGGATCTGTGGTGCCTATAGAAGAATATTTAGAAGATGAAGAAGATTTACCTCTATTAAGATCTCTTCTTATCTTTCCCACCAAGATAAGATCATCTTCAACCTTAGTAACCAAAATTTGAGCTGTAGCAAGATCTATTTGGCCAGCTCATCTCAACAGGAAACTTACTTCAAGAAGCTGAGAACTAATGAAGAAGTATTTGTGATTCTCAAGCGGTGGTTGAAAAATTGTTAGAATCATGTTCCTCAGCTTGTCAAATTTGGCGATGAAGTTTCTCATGGGTTCATGAGGCTCCTTATTCATTTATGTAAGCTGGGATAACATGGCATCTTCATCTTCTACAGGTTTGAACCTAGCCTCAAATTTGGCTTTGAGAGTGTTCCAGTCAGTTATAGTTTGAGCCTAAAGGTGATAAAATTAGTCTGCAACTACTCCTTGTAATGTCTCCATGAACAGTCTGACTATAATGTCTTCATATTCAACTCGTATTACACCATAGTCGATGCAAAAGGTTGTAATGTGTTCATCAGGATGAACCTTCCCATAACCATAGAACTTCAAAAAAAATTTCCTTAAGCTATGGAGTAGCTCATGTAGAGGTGGGGTCAGATTCAGGGACCAAAAGTATTACCCCAAAGGCCTTGGACTGCCATGATATGGGTGTTAAAAGGAGGGATAATAAATTCATGTGGGATATGTATGGATAAAGCTCTGCTAGTAAAGGAAAGAGCAGCTTTGCCTATTACTGGGGACCTGATGTTTGTAGGAGGAAAACTCCTAGTTTGCTGAAGGTGAGTTTGTGGAGGGGACAGATCAAAATTATTTTACTGCACAAGCTCAAACATAGGGTCAACAATACCTTGAGCTCTCTAGCTTCATGTGTATGGTTGGTCTACCAGAGTGCTAAAATGGATATAGAAAAGAATTGAAACTACTGCAATTTGAAGCTTCAGGCTTCAAACTATACATTTGATCCCTAGTGGAGTCACGAAAAAATATTGGGTGAATATTTTGTCACAAGTTGACTAATGGTAAAATAGGTTACATCAACCACAAGATAAGGAGATCTAATCTGCAAAATGTGTAGGTCTGCCACATCATAAGGAGATAAATCTCTCCTCTCATCAAGGGGAGATTCCCTATAAACTAATATATATATATATATATATATATATATATATATATATATATATATATATATATAAACTAAAAATACACATAGAGGTGAAATCATACCATCCATCTCTCTTTTTTCAGATATCATGTTCACAAAACAGAGGAAAATTTTAATGCAATTACTGAAAAGGCACTTCTCTTCTTTCAAAAGTGTTATTCAACAAATAGCAAGATTCTTCCTGGGTAGTAAAAGAAACCACAAGAAATCCATGAAAGAACAAAGTCTTTCATTGTTCTTTCCACTGATTAGGACAATGGAATATAATAGTTTGAAGCGTAGCTCAAAGTCTCCACTTAAACTACAACAGAGTAAAAGGTTATGAAGGATAAGGGGAGCTCAAAGTCTCTCCAATATCCTTTACACAAAACACAAATTGAAGGCAATTATGGCAGCACAAAGTCTCTCACAATCAGCTTCAGGACATCTTCTAGCTTACTTCCACTTGTTCTACTTGTTTGATTAAATGGACAAGACTGTATTTAGGAAACAAACATAAGAACAATTTCCTAAATGACAAAAGCTATTTCAACACAAAGTTTGAAAGGTCACTTTCTTTCTTTTTCATTTAACAAAATATGATTAACAGTCTGAGCTCAAAGTCTCAAGATTGTCTTTCAATTTGGGTAGAGCTTCACTTCTGATAATAGAGAGATCTCTCTTATACAAAATGGGAGATTACAATATATAGCATCTCAAGAAAGACTTGGGCACTTGTTTTCAAAAAAATGGCCCATGTTGAATTGAATGCATTTAATATCTATGAAAGGGCCATGGTGGAATAGGGCATCAGCCTTGACTTTGGCATTCTAAATTATCTCAAATGTCTCTTCCTCAGTAGGGGTTGTCTGGTCTTCTTAATGATGCTTACATTCATGTCCATTCACATTTACTGAATGAAGAAAAATAGGCCATGTCTTTGAATGTTTATGTTCCCTACTATCCACCTGGTGGACTGTTGCACCTACTAGAAATAACTCTCCTGTAGATATTTTTAGATTTCCTATAGTTGTTCTCTCTTTCTTTGCCATGTTTTGTCTTTTCCCAGTAATCTGGGCTCTCGAGGCTATCTTCTCACTTTCAGTTGGCTCTTCGGCTCCTTCCTTGGTTGGTCGCTGAGTTTGTTCTCAGGATTTTGAAAATCAATGGCTATTTCATTACCCTAAATTTGATGTCCATGGGGACATCATTGGTTGCCTTAAACCTCTTTAAACCTTGAACCTTGAACTCTTTTGGTTCGAAGGTTAAATGGTTCAACTGTTCGTTGATTCAATGTTTTGTAAAGGGTCACATTTTATTTCTTTTTCTTCTTTGGTTGTGTTGTCCCCCAAAAATATCAGCTATTTTTGGGACAACATTTGAATTATTTTGGTCCTACAGACCAAAATTATCTCTTTCCTTTCCAAAATTTGTCTTGGGTATTCAAATTCCTCATTTTTAAAGCTTTTTAGAAATCTACGGACTCTTTCAAGGTTAGAGAAAACTACAGACTTGGTTTCTACGGACTCTACAAACAGGCTCATTTCTGCAAGTTCAACGGGCTTCATGGCTTCTACAGGTGGGTTCAATCAAAAGAATTGGTTTCTAACAATTGGTCATTTTTTAAATTGGTTCATTGCCTTGGTTCAAATAGAAATCTCCATTGGCAAGCATCAACAACAGGTTCAATGTTTGGTTCATCCTTTGGTTCAATGTCAAATGGTTCAAAGGTGGGTTCAATCAAGTGGTTCAACGCTTTGTTTCAACATTTGGTTCATTCTCTTTGTTTCAATGCTTTGATTCATTCTTTGGTTCAATCAAACAAATTGTTAGTCGGTTCAAGGCTTTGTTTGAACCGTTGAACCAAAACTCAGTTCCACAGTTGGTTCATCACCAAAGTTCAAAGGGGTAGTTCAATGCAAAAGGAAAAAGTCTCCTGAATGACAAGTGTCCTTGCGGATGACACTTGATTAATGAAAGTACCCTTCGAAAGGGTCATTTGCAAAGGTAATTATTTTAGAATTCAAAAAGACTAAGAATTGTCTGCAGGGAAAAGCCTGAGGGAATTTATGAAGGGCCGCCGAAGGACCCCAAAGGGCAGGTACCCTTATGGGGGACTCTCAACTGCCAACTTAAAGGGCACTTCCTCAAGCTGAAGGGTCACCTTCCCTTCAGGAAGGATGTAAAACAAGAAGCCCGAAGGCCATTCAGGGATCTTTTCAAAGCCATGGCCCAAAAGGGCAAGTTCAATTCAGAAAAGTGCCAAACAAAAAAGCCAAAAGAGGACAAAGGAATGACGTGCCTAAAAATGTCAAATTCAACATAGTGAATTAGCTGTTGATCCTTTAAACATACAGACTAGAATACATTCACAGATTTCAAGACCAAGACCAACAAAAAGTAGGGAAGGAAGAGAACAACAAACTAAATCTAGGACCTGATTCAATTAACCAAAAAAGGAGGAGCGATGAAGATAAGATCAGATCGCCAGGTCGACATTGAAAGTTGGAAACTTTCAATAAGCGTGACTTGTTTCCCTGCATTGATAAAAAATAAATGGGTAAAATGCCCCTAATTTCTAGCGTGTCTTCTTAACAGATTCTAATGCAAAATGATGTATTACTGTTCCTAAGTCCTTCTTGAAGAGGCTATTTAAGGGACTCTCTTCTATTGTAATAGGGATCTCTTTTCTGACAATTAGAATGAAACTCTGCCCAAATTGTAAGGCATTACTGAGACTTTGAGCTCAGCTTGCTGGTCATATTTTATTACTGGAATAAGAAAGCAAATGGTTTTTTAGAATTTGTGCTATAATATCTTTACTATTGAGGAAACTATTCTTATGTCTTTTTCTTCAATATATTTTCTGTTCTTTTAATTCAACAAGCAAAATTAGTGACAACAGTCAAGAAGGTGTCCTGAAGAGTCAAGTGTGGAGAGACTTTGTGCCCCCATAATTGCCTTTAGTGTGTTTTCTTTTCATTTCTATGTAAAGGAGTTTGGCATGACTTTGTGCCCTCATTGTCCTTCGTATCTTACTCTTAAGAAATTCAGGTGGAGACTTTGTGATGCATCTCAATTTGCTAGTTATTACATCCTTTGCTATATTTTTGCTGTTACTACCAGGAGTATTCTTATGGTTTGCTAAATAGTACTTCTGAAAGAAGAGGAGTGCTGTCTATTATTTCCATTGAGTTTTTCCTTTGATTTGTATGCATCATCTCTGAAGAAAGAGAGATGGATGGTTTGTCCTACCCTTGAGTGTATATATATATATATATATATAGCATACATACAGGGAACCTCCACTTGATGAGAGGAGAGATCAGTCCCCTTCTGATGTGGTAAACCTACACATTTAGACGACTAATCTTTCTACTTTGGCTGATTAGACCTATTTTGTTTATCAGTATGCTGATCGACAAAATATTCAACCAATAGGTTGAACCATTTCTTTGAACTTCTTTCTAGAATCCTCCACTTCATTCATTGGCTCAAAGCTTCCATTCAAACTTTGAACTCTTTTAACCCTTTGAACCTTTGAACCTTCGAACCATTTCGGTCCAAGGTTCAATGGTTCAATGGTTCATTCTCTTTCTTTGAAGCCTTTTTTATTTTCTAAGTCTATCGAACTTATTAAACTCATTAAACCTTTGAACCATTTGAACATGTTGGGTTCAAGGTTCAATGGTTCAACGATTCATTCTTATTTCTTTGATTTCTTCAAAGCTTCAAACTCTCTGAATTTTCTAAGTCCATCTAAGTCATTTGAACCTTTGAACTCGTTCGAACCTTTGAACTCTTTTTGGTTCAAGGTTCAATGGTTCAACAATTCAATCTTCGTTCTTTGATTCCTTCTTTTCTTTAAGTCTTTTAGACTTATTAAACTCATTTGAACCTTGAACCTTTGAACCTTTTAGTTCAAGGTTCAACAGTTCAACCTTATCTCTTTGAAGCCTTCTTTTCTTTAAGTCCACCAAAGTCTTTGAACTTTTGAACTCATTAAACCTTTGAACCTTTTGAAGGCAAGGTTCAATGGTTCAATGGTTCAAAGTGGTTCATTATATTTGTTTGAAGCCCACCGTTAAGTCTTTTGATTGAACCTAGGCATTGAACCATCCTCAAAACACTAAGGAAAATCTTTAAGTATTTTTAACTACTTTTGAAGAAAGCCTGCCTGTTGAACCTGCGACTTCCTTAGCTGAAAAGCCCTGAATATTTGAGAAATTTAACTTCTCAGAACATTTTTGAGAAAAAAAGAGAGAATTTTGTTCTGCAAGATAAAAATGTTCAGTTTGTTGTCCTCAAAAGCAAGTGATAGATTTTGGGAACAACACGATGAGGGAAAACTAAGTATTTTATATGGATTTACTCACTACTCTCATGAATATGTTGAAACATAGTTTTTCAAAAATACCTTGTGATTCATGCAACTTTATCTTAGTAATGGTTAGTTTAGGTGCTTATATATCTTGGAATTTAATTTTTTCTAGCCTTTTGAAAAGGGGTTTATGATAGAAATGCTTAATTTTTTGAGATATTGTAGTTTTTTCATATGATTTTATCAGTTTGTGCAACATAGGTGTTTGGTTTATATTTTTATTTGTAACTGAAAAGGATTAGAACTTTGGAAAATTTTATTGTTTTACTTAGGTTTTAGAGTCATGATAAAAATTAAGATTCAACATGGTACATGTTTATAAATGGATATTGAATTCATGTCTTTGTTTGGTAGAGAATCTCATCAAATTTGACTTTTTCATACATACATACATACATACATACATACATACATACATACATACATACATACATACATACATACATACACACACACATACGTACATACATATATACTATTTTAACCTTTTAGGGTTTAGCTAATGTAAATCATAAGTTAAATTAAAAGGGCGATTTGTCTAAATTAGTGAAACAACATGCAATACATAACCACTGATTTGTTATATATTTTGAATTGATTTGACTTTATAAAAAGGTATTAAATATGTGTAAATAGAGACTTATTTAGAAAATAACTATCACAGAAGATTTGGGTGCTAGAAATTGGGTTAAAAATATGTTTGATTATTGTCAAAAGGGTCCTTAAGTATTATTATTCAATGGGTAGTAGTGACTCACCTATAAAATAGTTCCATGTGGATCTAGTGTCCTAAAAATGGTTTTAATGTCCTCTTTATAGGACTATTCCTATTTTCTAAGAGCACCTGCACCTGTGTTTTTGGGTTTTGTTCCTACATGCACAAAATTTGGAACTCTATATTACGCCTAAAATATATGATTTAGTATGTAAACCCTAATCCTATTTTTAAGTATGGCATTAGATGAAAATGTGCGTTCATTATTAGGATAGGCTTGACATCCTCAACACCCCACTATGAAGAGAGTTGTCTAGATACCAATACTCTAAGGAGGGATCAATCCTGATGTAGTTTTTTGACCTAATTCTTAATGAAAGTGCAGGCAAATGATATAATGATAGTGGTCTTGAATGTCGTGAGTGTGCTTGAGATTGAAAATCTTTTAAATCTAAGCTTAGGGAAGTTGTAGATGGTAGTATGCAGAAGTAGGCCAGAATAATAACCTTGATTTTTCTCAACTTGTTTCTTATTTGAATATGATTTTCACATCTATTTTACTTCATCTTATTTGAATAGTATTTTTGCATCCATAATTTTGATAGATGTCTAATATTTTTGTACTTATAGTGATCCATAGTTTGTGTGGATAATAAAAAGTTCTTAGGTTGACCTTAGGAGGGGCATATATTTGAAAATATATTTGTTATAGAGAGTTAGGTCAAGAGACACTAGTGTTAAGTTGGGTACACTAGAACCATATGGATCTAGTGTCCTTAATGTGGCCCTAGTGTCGAACTTACAGTGTATTGGTAACACTAGGTTAGGATCTAGGAATGCGGTTTTAGGACTATGTTTGAATTGACTGTAGATGTTTGTCATCTACACAATGATTATAAAAGCATGATAAATTGTCTAGGATAGGTCTTAAGAAATTATACCAAATGATGTGATATATATATATATATATATATATATATATATATATATATATATATATATATATATATATATATAACCAAAAACCATTAGTTAAAAAACTCAAACATGTTATTCATAAGAACATATAATTAAAGCCTTGGATGAAATCTATAAGTGTAAGCATCATTTATCTTTAGCATATAGAATAATTCCCATGATGTTATTAGTGAACTACTCCACACCCTTACTTTAAACCGTCCCAAAAGCATTCTACTATTTATATGTAAAGATCAAATTTTACACCTACATACTTAATTTTAACCCTACCAAAAACATTCTAGTATTTATATTTAAATATCAAAATTACACCTATATATTCATAAACATTAGAAACAAAGTTTCACAATTCATATCATTATTTAACCTTAAATTTAGAATATGTATGGATATAGGGTTAAAAATATATAAATAACTCAAGCACAAGGGTGATCAACTAATATATAGTAGGCTAATTAATTGAAAACTCATATAAATGAATAATCTAAATTATTATACTGAGATATGTTAAATATAGTAAGTATTTAATTTGAAAGATGTTCAATTGATTGCAATATGAAAGAAAAATAATAATTGGTTATACTATTCACAAGAAGATTTGGACTATATATAGGTGTAAAGTATGTAAGATCAATATTCTGGATCAATAATCATATTCTATAAATTATAGTTGTATGACCATAGACACTACCATTGGATCTGGACACTATTGTCAACACTAGTACTTGGCTATGATGCAGTTGTCTAGTATATAATAATGACTGGATTAAGACGTGACGAAATTTATTGTTCTAAGTTTTTTTCACCTTTATACCATTGTATTAAGATCTAGGATATAAGTTATTTCTCTTCGCTAATTGATTAAAACCCTAGATTTTCTCCCTTGGAAATAAAATTTCTAAAAATGAGTTAGTGGGTTCATGATGCTAAGCTAACCCCAGAAACCCCTATATCATTGGGCCCTACTTACATAGATAATACTCCAAGGAGGGCCTCAGAATTATACTGTTCATAATGGTGAAATATATTGTATGATTATGCATGTCATTATCTACCTTATAGGTTGAAAAATATTTGTCATGGGATTTTAATTGAATGTTTTATATATCAATAATATGGTTTCTCCAATTTTTTATATGAAAATAGGGATGAATATGTCATAATAACTTGGTTGTGCAATTAATTGATATAACATCAGTAGGTGTTTAATTAGTATTTTACAGATGAGGAATGAGAAGGATTAGACTTGTATTTTTAACACAAATTTTGAAAATATATCATGATAAGGATCAATAAGATAAATCATCCAACCTATAGGTTTTAAAACATTTTTAGTTTGGATGATTTTTGGAAACTATACACTAGATAAGGATCTAGACATTACTGTCGATGATATTATCCCTCTATGGTTGGTAGTGTCTTGAAGGTTAGAAAATAGGTATGTGTATGAAATTTATAGCGAAGAATGTTTATAAGGTTTTAAGCTTTCTATTTATTAAATGATACCTAGGGCATCAAAATAACATGAATCAGACTAAGAGATAAACATTCATTCATAATGAGATGATGAATATGAGCCTTTCAACAACAATGAGATCTAGAACTTAAAGGTAGAGACCTGGTTGATATTTGTCAAATATACAATATTGAGATGTTATAAATATTTATTAATTAGTATTTACATTCTCCCCACACCCCACTAATCTAGTAATGTATAAGGATGAAATTATTAGGCTAAAAGAAATAAATACATACTTGAGTGTGTACAAAACACCTTGACTTTGCTTGAGCCCACTTTGAGTGTTTTGTTGGTGTATGACCTATTAATAAGAACATGTTAAAATATAAATAATTATATATAGTATAAAACTTGAAATAATTTGAATGATCTAAAATAAAGAGATAAAATAAGGAGTACACTTGTATGTCAATGTAACTATGTTGCCTTTTGATGCTTTGAATTAGTAAAGATGTTTATTTATAAAGCATTGGAGTTGGAAAAGGTATATAACTAAACAATATATATTTTAAGAGGGGTATTGGTAGGTATTATTCCCCCAATTAAGTGGAAGGATGAGTTGTGACATGATCATTTAGATAACTATATCTCAATCGCATGACTCAAGTTTGAATATTTATAATTTAGTAAGGGTGAGTGATTAAATTAGATCATCTTATAAATATGGTGAGATTGGATGATTTAATCACTCCATACTCTAAATATGGAGAGTTTGAATGATTTAATCACTTTAACCTATAAAAAAAACCAACTGTTACAACAAAAAAACATCCTTGTATATTGTTTCATCTTGGTGAGTAGTATGATTGATAAATTTTACAATTTTGGGTGCAATAACATGGTATGTGCATGTATAATATGTACAAACTAGAGTATATTTGTCACAAATATTTTAAATACATGAAAAATAAATTCAATTTATAGGATTTTGACCCAAGTGTATATCTCAATCATCAATTAAATTGGAGATTATGCAAGTGTGGAGGTCATATATTTATGACATTCCTACACTAAAGTCTGGATATACTGTGTAATTGTGTAAGTGGGGAGGTCATGCTTTTATGATATTCCTCCACTTTAATTTGGAGATGTTGAGAAAATATATAAGTGTAGAGGTCATGCCTTTATGACATGCCCCAACTAAAATATGGACTGTGAAAATGTGTAAGGGTGGAGGTCATGCCTTTGTGACATACCCCAAATGAAAAATCCCCCATTATAAGTTGAAGGAAATAGATTATGTAAGGTAGCTTACCTAAAAAGGATAAGGTAGGTATATAATTCATATATGAACCATGTAGCATATAGGGATAATAGGTTGAAGTAAATATATAAATTTATCTCATAGTCTGTTATCATATCAAGTCATAAGATGCATGATATAGATCATGGAAATGTATAGAGAGTAATAATACAATATTAAAAAATAATCAATCATACACACAAGATATATCAATTCAATATAAAATAATGTCTCAAAGAGACTTCATAAAAGGGGCATGTTTAATTTCTAGATAATTGAAAGGGATGACAGATTTAAATGTTCAATCATAGAAATGACATATTCAAATATCCAAACATCATATAATGGTACAAGGGCCAAAAAATAAGGAACATATTCAAATGTTCCACAAGTAGGACTATAGGAATAAATGTAATACACTCATGGAAATGATAATGTGAATAAATGAAGTATAAATAACCAACATAAACATATTATACTAGTCCCTGCATA
This sequence comes from Torreya grandis, assembly GCA_037957365.1. Taxonomy (NCBI): domain Eukaryota; kingdom Viridiplantae; phylum Streptophyta; class Pinopsida; order Cupressales; family Taxaceae; genus Torreya; species Torreya grandis. Next base: position 3,716,698 of record JARHVA010000452.1, read on the forward strand.
TATATGTTAGCAAAAAATGTTATGTTGTATAGCATATCAAATACACTATGAAATATATGAGCATGGATATAGGCATGTTTAAGTGTTGATATATAATCTCAAACATGATAATGTATAAATGATCATAAAGGATATGTAACCTATATCAATCATGATTAAAGAAGTATATTTTTCCAACATACTATATGACATAGGTAGAGAAGAGGCCCAAAACTAAAAGTGCATGTATCACGTATTTAGGTATGTATATATCACAATCAAAGATGCATGAAATATGTCTATAAAAAAATGAAATGATATGTCATCTAATAACATAAATAAAACAACATAGATGCCAAGAAGCTAATAAGGTCTAGGAATGTTAAAAATGTTTTTCATTTCTTTTTGAATGTTTTGTATTTTCTTGAATATGTATATTTTAATTTTTATAGTATTTGATTTTTTTAGGAATGTTTTACTTAATGTTCATTTAATGGATTAAATTTTTAGGATTGGAACATTTGGAGTGAAAATGTTTCATAAATGGATCCTCTTCTATCCTTGCTTAGTAGAATTAACATCACCATTATATGGTATGTGAACTAATCTTCCCTTGTAGGAGAAACAAATACCTTGTTGGTTTTGATCAATTCTAGCTTGCATATGGTATAATCAAAATGAACCAAACACAAAGTTATGTTGTGTTGTATAGGGTATGACCCATGCTTTCATTTGGATTACACATGGTACATAAGAAATTGTTAATATTATGTATCCTAATGATTTTTTCCAACTTCCCTTTTGATGTAAGTCTTTGATGGTATAACCAAGCTATACCAAAAAAAATTAATTACAAAAAAATTCTTTCTTTTCAAGATCAATATGATTATGGTGAACATGAGATCCATCTGTGAATAATGTAATTGTTAAATCCTTTTAGCGAGGATGATTTTTGCCTGGTTTAATTGGAAGTGGTTATGGATTACGATAATGTGGTATTGGTCCCATATTGAGTAAATTTGTGAAGGTTTCATATAAGTATTTGGTATACCACATTTTTGTTCATTTTATACACTTGGTAATTTGTTCCTGTCATATGTATCATGAACAAAACATTTGTACATTGTGGGAGATAAATTTAACTCTTTGTTATATTTGAGTGGGAATAAAGCATATCTATGTACATCCATGTATAGTTGGGTAAATGAGGTTTAATTTTTATTTAATTTCCTTTCTTTTAATCACGGATTAAGTCTTATACTAAATAATAATTTTAGTTCTAAATCCAAAGGTCGATATGTTAAGGCACATTATGCATTTTTAAATATAATAGAATATCTTGAAGGGATTCATAATCTTGTTGTTTGAAGTTTTGTAAATGTTCCAATGTAAAATTTGGTACATTCTCTATTTTAAAGGCTAAGAAGAAAACATCTTATAATTTATTGAATGTAGTTAAGGAACCATTTGGTAAATTATATAAACAATCACATGATTCATATATAAGGCTTGTATGAAAATATTTTAAAAATATTTAGTCATTTTTAGCCCAATTTATAAAAGAATGTACATATTGAATTATATGTTTGGAAGGATCTTCATGGCCCAAAAATGAAGGTAGTGTTGGCATGATAAACTCTTATGGATAAGTATAATAACACACATTTTTAAAGAGTTTTATTTTGGATAATGCTATCATTAGTATTGGCATTATAATATGACATTTTTAATTTGAGAATTGAAACTTGTGTTTAGACCTCTCTTATAGTACTCATCATAGACATACTATAAGTAGTAATAATTGTTAAATTTTGAAAATATGTAATAATTGTTAAATTTTGAAAATATGCTCATAATTATTATCCTTATGTATTCATTTTGTATCACTTGGAACATTTAAAATTTATGGTAATTAACCTTCATTTGAAAGTTATATAACTTTTGGAGATGGTGCATCTTTTGGAAATTTGGAACATTTGGTGAAGGTTTGTCATGTAAAAGTTTTGGAATACTTGGTAATGGTACATAATTTTTAAACTTTTGTCATGGTATACCATGTAAGAGCTTTGTAATCTTGTGTAAGTATTTATCATTTGGATATTTTAGTGCAAATTATTTGAAAGTGTGATAGATTTTGGTAATTGTGTGGATCCTCCAATCTAAAAAAACCTTATTCTATAATTATAAATCTCTCTCTCTCTCTCTCTCTCTCTCTCTCTCTCTTTATATATATATATATATATATATATATATAAAGAGAGAGAGAGAGAGAGATTTATAATTATAGAATAAGGTTTTTTTAGATTGGAGGATCCACACAATTACCAAAATCTATCACACTTTCAAATAATGTGCACTAAAATATCCAAAATATATATATATATATATATATATATATATATATATATATATATATATATATATATATATATATATTAAAGAAAACTACCTCCTTATTTATTCAAATCTTTAAGATACCAATTCAATCCTAAAAATAATTATAGTATTTTGTACTTCTATAATTTTAAATTCAAATGAAAGTATGTTAACATGACAATTTTTTGGTGGTGGTTTGGTTGGTCATATTTTAAATGTGGAGATTCAAATATTTTTGTGTATTTTTTCTTTGGATGTTCCATTAGTAATATATTTATTGTAAACTAGACTTTTCACTAGGGCACACAATTGTTATTTCAATTACACCCATCAAATGATAATTGGTTTAGTTTCCATCTAAGTTGGCAAAGAGAGAGGTTCTTTATTTATTTTAAATAATGTAATTGTCAAATTCTACCTATATTCAATGTTTCTTAATCTTTATACGTTCTTCTGAAAACTATATTTAATTCAAATGCTACCTATATTCATTTCAAGAGACAATATCTTGAAATTACTTACTCCATAATTAAGGGTTTCCATCTTATCTGAATGATTTATATTTATGTAAAATATTTTTATATGCATATTTTTATTAAGTGGGTTTCACTATTTAAGGGTTTTGACAAATTCACTTAATTTACTTCATATCTCAAAAAAAAAAATTCCAATAAGTTTCACATAATATGACTATTAAAAACTTTAAAAGTAAGAAAGAAAAAATATTTTGACAAGTGTACATGTTCTCCATATTTTGTATAAACAAGTCAAGTAAAAATGGAAATTGACAATGGAAAAAAAAATAGTTCTTGAAAAAAAATTTAGTGTCTTTTACTTCTTTCTAGCTATTAAGTAGGAATTATTTTGGTTGTATATATATTTTGATGACTAATTTAAAATAGTTGGCTTATTTTAGTTATATTAAAACTTAATTCATTTTTTCATATTATATTTTAGTGATTTTGTTTTTTTATTTGGGTTAAAAAGTTGTTTTTGATAGGGCCCCAAGATTTAGTACAAAGTACAAAGATAAAACGTTAAAAAATAGACAAACAATAAACAAATAACTAGTTTATACAAACAAAGGCTACATACAAATATATGAAAAAATAATTAATTGTCAACAAAATATCAATTTATCACTAGCACAAGAACACAAAACTCCCTTTCAAAGTTTAGAAAAATTGTATAGGCCTTTGACAACATATAGTTATTCCTAAAGGAGAAGAATCTTGATGGAAATAATGTTTCCCACAATTGCCTTCTCGATATCTTCCACCTTTTTCTTTTGACTTCTAGTGCATTTTGTAGGAACTTTTTTAGTGTTATCTAGTTTCCTCTTCTTTGTGTCCTTGGAGGCCACAAGGGTGCTTATGGCATTGTTGGTTTTATTTATTTTAGTCTCATGCATCTTATTCTTCATCCCTTTCAAATATTCCTCTAACTTATCTATCTTCAATGGCAATCTAGTCATATCACTTTTTGGCTCACTAATGTCCTGTTCAAGGTCCATGAACTTTTGATTAGTCTTTTTATGTTAAATCTATAACTTGTCAACTCTATCTTGTAACTCTACCAGCATCTTCCTATTATTTTTGAATTCACTAATCATTTCATTGATGAAGGTGAGTAAGGTATTACTATCTCTTTCTAATTTTTCCATCCTTGCTTTGATGGGCTACTCTTTAGGTTCCTGGTGCTTCAATTCTAATATTTCACCATGGTATTTATGACATTCCACTTGTCCTTACATGTCCTAATTTTGGTCATCAACTATTTTCCTTTAAGATAGGGACCCTGGATAAACGTCTTATTAGACCTAAGAGCTTGATTGGCCAATGTTTCATCTGCTTCATCCCTAACAATCCTATTGGGCCCCTTTTTGTCCCAACCACAACCTTCTTCTTGGGTGGCCCCTTATGTGTTAGTGAACCAATACTTTATTACATCCTCCCTTTGTGTTTCATAAAAAGTTAAATTTTTAGTATCATATAGGTTAGATCTTATTTATACTATGTCAAATATAAATTTATATATTTCTGCTCAATTAAATTTCCTAATTTTAGACTTAGAATTAGCTCTAGCTTCATTGCACTTGATTTGCTTAATCTTGTTTTTATCAATTTTGTGTTTTATTTTGAAAACAAGACAATATGATTGTATAAGGAAGATCTAACCATGGTATTTTTTAAGGAATTATTTTTTTAGATATAATTTTAGGTGAATATTTTTATTTTAAAAATTATGGAACATAAATACGGTAGAAAAAATTAAGAATAACATATAATTTACTATTAATATATGTATATTTTGGATTGCACTTGATTTATTTGATCATTTATTTATCCATTTTTTATATCCAAAATGAAAACAAGACAAAATGATTGTATAAGGAAGATCTAACCTAGGTATTTTTAAAGGAATGTTTTGTTTTAAAGAAATGTATAAAGCTAGGCAAACATTTTGATTTTGAAAATTATATAACATAAGTATGGTATGAAAATTAAAGTAATAATATCAATTTTTTTGTTAATATATGTATATTTTGGTAAATTTAAAAAATTTATGGACATTTTATAAGAATATTTGGCAATTATTTTTTAAAAAATGTCAAAAATAACTAATTGGTGAAAAATATCCCCTAAAAATACCTTGGATCTAACATTTAGCAATATAAAATAGTAAATCCATATTTTTCATAGTGATTAAATTTATAAAAAATATGAAATGAAAATGCTAAATTGAAAATTATAGTTGCAAAGAGGCAAAAGATGATAGAATAGACACACCATGTTGAACTAAATACATATCTAAGTTGTTTATATCTATAGTTGACTATATGTCAAATTTGCAGTATTGAATGTACAAAAACACGATTAGTGCCTATGTTGTTTATGTCCAACGTGAGATCATCGCTAACTAGGATTAATTGATGTTCATGTTCTTATGTTAATTCCATACTCTAGTCACATTGAGATATTGATTTCCCTATGTCTCTTTGCAACTAGATATCATACCTAGTTATACTTATGCTTCTTTGATTAGAAATGCATCTAAATAATATCATTTTCATTTTTATTGACCTAGCTTGCCATCAAGTTAAACATACAAAAAAAAAAGTTATGGGTACGAAAACCATTATATTCCACACATTATAATTAGATTTCATGTGGTTTTTGTAGTGTGAATGAAAATATTGAGCAAGTTGTTTGTTCCTCATTTGCCAAAGATGTGAATATGTAACTACATGCAATGTTATTTAAACATTAATTTGGTACAAGAGGGTGATCCATAAATGTTAAAGCATCAATTAAATCTATTAGAAGTGTAAATATAATTATAACAAGGATGAGCTCAAACTATAATTATGGATTAAATGACCCTACCCCTGTCTCTGTCGCCCCACTTCATCTTGTCGCCCCTCACCTCCCCCCACACTTTCCATTTATTTTTAACTTACATGGGATGGCTTGGTATAAATCAGATGCTCTAGGATAAAATTATTACTTAGGTTAACTCTAGAAAATATAAATAAAAGACAATTAAGTCACATGAAAAATGAAACGACTCAAAAAATTATTAAAGATATAATAGATAGGACCTTCACTCCTGCCTAGGGAAAGAATGATCAGATTGTTGATTTCATGTTAGGAAAAATAAATGCATAGTGCTCAAGTAATACCATATAAGTGTGTGTAACTTGTCCCTGAATTGAGAATGAATAGATTTTGAGAAACATCAGATACATTTAGCAAGATTAAGGATTAAAAAAAGAGTAGTGTGGGGTAGGATATGTCCTAGAGACAAATAATCATCCATCATGTTAGTAATCATGACAAAATAGAGAAAGGAAGCTATTGAAAAATGGATTATATCGAAATTAGATGTCTATATAATGCCCCTAATTTGATGTGTATGGTAGTCAATGTATGCATTTGTCAAAGTATAAATAAAAATAATTTAAAAATATATATTCACTTACATAGGGAAGGGTTGAGGGATTGAATGATGCTTGAGATAAGATCCATCCTCACTAATTTTATAACATATCTGAAACAATTTCCAATTTCTACAAATAGTCAAGATCATAATGATAAAATGAGATTTTGAAATGAAAATAAAATAGGCATAGGATCAAATATACTTAATCTACATTGAAACACATTTCATCATCTTCATAATAATAATAATAATAATAATAATAATAATAATAATAATAATAATAATAATAATAATAATAATAATTATTATTATTATTATTATTATTATTATTATTATTATTATTATTATTATTATTATTATTATTATTATTATTAAGAACTGACATAAACACTTCTTCTTTGGGAGTTTTGTGAACTTAACTCACTTCTTTATCCATAAAGTAGATAAATTTTGCTTCAAGTAGAGCTTCTCAATTTTTTGTTTAACGGCTTTCATTTAATAACTTCTTAAAAACCCTGAGATATATTCCCTCTATTTTAAGGTGAGGGATTGAATATCTCGTGCCCACAATCAATCATCTCAATATAATATAATTATAAGCACCATGTATAATAATATTATGTATAACTAATACCATTGCAAAATTTATTAAGTCAAATGTAACTATAATAAAATGTTACATGCAAAGGTCCTATTATATAAAAGAAGGAAAATAATTATGTCCCAAGTGTCATGCAACATATAAAAAATATTATCAAGCAAAGCTTAATGCAAAAGAACTCAATTTAAATGGGAGGAATAAACATAATAATATTTTAAATTATATTAACATTTTATTTATATGAAATTTATTAATAAATTATTAAAGATTAAAATATAAAATACATAATAAATTAAATATAATATTGTTATAATGTAATTATTAAATGGATATAATTATATTAGAACAAATAAATTTAATTTTTGTTATAAATTTTATGACCCTTTAAATAATTTATTTAATAGAATGTTGATTGTGTCTCAGATAACTGTAAATCTATTGAATTTTCCATTCAATAAAATTGAATATAAGTTAAAGTTTAAATTTGAATGTTGATGGTTTTGCTTGGGGTAGTCGCTTTCGATGATATTTTCAATGTGAAGATTCAGATCTTTGTTTTTATATTTTATTTTATTTTGGATGTTACATTAGTAATATATTTCTTCACCCGGACACGTCATTGTTGCTGTATTAATATTTATCAAAAGATTAGTTATATGTTTCCTTTTGTCTTTTTGCGTGGCATGAATGATGGGATGATGACCGATGATTTACAATCTGTGACGGAACGTTCATCTTAAAATCTGCACTACATATTTTATTAGTTTGATTGGAATTCCTTAAATATGTAAATATTTAATAATAATTTATTTATTTATTTTTAATTTTTAGCCTATGTTAGCATGGTATTATTAATAAACAAAGTTAACAAGTTCTCAATCATTTAAATAATTATATAGAATTGTATATTCTTTATAAACAAGATTTGTTTTTAATTTTATATTTAAGGGATACATTCTTTTAAAGTAGGTGTTTTATATATATATATATATATATATATATATATATATATATATATATAAGTAATTTAATAGTGTTTTTAGTTATGTTAAAATATGGTATTTTAAGAATTAGTTAAATATATAATTAATAGAATTTTTTGATAAGATATAATGATTATTGTAATCATTTTATTTTTTAAAATATTATTATATTCAGTGTATATATGTATGATTTTATTTATCTTATTTCAAATTAACATTTTTTCATTTTTTAGTTTTTAATTAAATACATATTATATTTAAATATATTTTTGTCAAATTATAAAAATTTACAAACATATTGTTAGTCCCTGTTAAAATATGAATAATATAGATTTCACCCTAGTCATTAATATTTTGACTTTATCTATAAACAATTAATTCTTTCTTATTATGCATAAACAGGGACTAATTACCATACGACCTTTATTATGTTAAAAATGATACCTAAATAATTTATGAAATTATATAATATTAATTTGATTTTAATTAAATAGTATAGACTTTTTATTGACTTTTATTTTTTTTAAATTTCATTTTTTAATATCTTATCTTATTTTGTGTTTATTCCTTATAAATGATATTGTCTTTTATCTTGACATTAAAGGGATACCTTTTTTTTAAATAGATTAATATGAGATATTTAAATAGAAAAAAATATATGTGATTATATATATAGTCATGCCAACATAAGGTATTATACAAATCACTTAAGCAAATAATATTTACATTTTAATTAATAATTTTTTTGATTAGATATAATGAATATCATAATCATTTTCAAAAATAATTATTATTTTCACATGTAATTTAGTATATGTATAATTGTATTTATCTTATTTTATGTTAATGTTGTTCTATCTTTTAATTTTTAATTAGATGTATTTTACATTCGAATTTAATTTTTAATAAGTTAAAAACTTGCAAAAACTTAAAATAATATAATTTTCATTCCAACTAATAATATTTTAGTTATAACTAATTATATTTAATGTGCGTATTATTCACTATAATACTGAATTTACATTAAAATTTTATATACAAATTTAAACATAAATAATTCTCAACACAAAAATAAAAACCATTATATAATCCACTTTTTTATTTTAAAAAATATGCCTAAATAATTAATGACATTATTTAATACTAATTTGATTTAAACTATACAATATAATCTTTTTATTTACTTTTATCCTTCTAAATTATATTTTTCTAATATCATATTATATTTTGTAACTTTTATCCTTCTAAAGTATATTTTTCTAATATCATATTATATTTTGTATTTCTTATCTTACTATTGTAGTGTGATTTGGAGCCCTTTTAATTCTTTATTTGTATTCTACTCTTTCTCATTTTTAAATTAATGTAGTTAATTGTCAATATGAATAGTAATATTGTTTTAAATTTAATTTAAATATTATTTATAAAAAAATTATTTACATAAATAATCTTAATATTTTTTTTAAAAAATCTTTTCTATAAAAAATATTATTTACATAAAAATATTTAACAACTATTTTTTATATAATTTAGAATTTATATAACATTTGATTGATTTATATATATATATATATATATATATATATATATATATATATATATATATATATATATATATATATATATATATATAACATTTTATTTTTTTCATTGAATGTATTTTAATATTTGGAAGTTTAGCAAATACAAAAATATTTCTACCATTCATTTTAGTTACCACATGCCCGAGAAACTCCATGTATTTTTCTTAAGCTTCACATATTGTTACCATTAAAAGGCATGGAGAAGATGTGTTTACAAGTATACATGTAATGTACATTTCATAAAGAAAGGCCGATAAAAAATGTAGATCAACAACAATATAAAAAGATAAATTTTGTAACATTATTTGAATGCCCTTCTTTAATTTTAGATTAATTAACTAGGAATTAATTGTGTTTTATATGATTGTGATGCCTATCTAAAATAATTAGGTAATTTTTCAAACATTTAAATCTATTTTAATTTTCCATATCATATCTTAGTGAAGTGAGATTACATTATATTATATCTTTATACACATATAAACACACACACATATATATTCTTGGTATTTTATAGGGTTAGATATTTTTTAATGTCAAATATAAATTTATCTATTTTTTATAAATTTAATTCTTTGATCTTAAATTTAAAATCTTTATTTTTATTGTTATTGATTTGTTTGATCATTTTGTTTTATTATTTTTATATTTACATAATTAAAAAAAAAAAGATAAAATGATTGCAAAAATAAGATTTAAGTTTCTAACTTTTAACAACATAAAATAGTAAATCTAGAATTGTAATAGTGGTTAAATTTAGTAAATATACACAATGAAAATTCAAAATCAAAAATTGATCAAGAAAATAGGTAAAAGGATGGAATAGATAAACCTTGATGAGGAATTGAATCAATATATGATTTGTGCATGTATATAATTAATTACATGTCAAATTTTGAGTATTGAATGTATAACAACATGATCGTGACTAAGTCATTTATTTCCAAGGGGAGATCATTGCTAACTAGGATTGACCATTGTTTGTGTCCACTTATACTAACTCCATGCTCTAGTCACTTTAGATACCAAATTTTCATGTCTCTTTGTAGATAGATGTCATGCCTATTTGTACTTGTGCTTCTTTGATATTATGGATATAAATGCATCTAAATATTATCTTCTTCCTTTTATTAACCTAACATGTCAACAAATCATAACAAAAAATGTATTGGTCTAATAAACTATTCCATACTGCATGATGGAATTAGATCTCATGGTGGATTTGTGTCTGAATGGAAATATCAAGGAAGTGTTTTTCTTATTTCTTTTCCTTAGATGTGAAGATGAATGTACATAGAATTCATTTAAGATCTTCATTTGGTACAAGAGGGTGATGTTTGAATATTTTAAGCAACAATGAAATCCATTACAAGTGTATAAATTGATATAAAAAGGGTGATATCAAACTTGAATTATGGATTTCATGAACTCCCCTCTTTCTCCATCTATTTTTGAAAAGATTTGGGATGACTTGGTATAAATAGGATAATCTAGGATAAAATTATCACTTGGCTCAACTCTATAAAATAGAAATAAAATAAAATCATGGCACATGGAGTGTGAAAAAATAAACTGGACCCACAAAATAATGAAGGATAGAATCAACAGGCCCTTCGTTCCTACATGGGGAAAGAATGATGAGCTTTCCAATTCTATCCTAGGAAAAATAAAGGTCCATTGCTCAAGTAACACCATAAAAATGTCTAAAATTTGACTATAAACTAAGAAGGAATATTTTAAAATAAATTTAGGCTACATTTGGAGGGATTAGTGATTAAAACGGAGTAGTGTGGGGTAGGAGAAGCCACAAAGATAGTAAATTAAACACTTTATAAAAAACATGACAAAATAGGGAATGTAAATTATGGAAAAGGGGGCTTATACCATAATTAGGTGTATACATAGTGACCTAATTTTATTTGTGTATGTTAGTGCATGCATGTATTCATCAATTTATAAAGATAAATAAATAAATGGCATACCTTCACTTACATATGGAAGGGTGGAGGGATTGAATGATGCTCAAGATAAGACCCAACCTCACTAATTTGCTATCATTTAAGAAATAGCTACCAATTGCTAAAAGTATCCTTTCATTTTTAATTTTAAGAAATTTCCAAGTATTATGATAGGATCAAATGGCCTTTCAATCTATCCATGCTATAGGCACTTGGATTTTTCCCATCCTATATTTCAATAGCTCAAAATCTATTTCCAAAAATGTTGGCCTACCTCACTATTAATAGTCTCAAATCTGAGTGAATTGGCCTCTATTTCTCCATTCATAAATGCTTCACCTTTCCCTAATTGATATATCCTATCTAATCAATCTCTAGGATATCCATTAGCTCAAATAGCTTATGGGTTTCAATTTGGGGTATTATTCTCACTGATTGATCCTCTCAACTCATAAATGGACACTTTGTAGGTGCCACCTTCCTCCAGATAGAATAGAAAGAAAATTTATTCATAAAAGCTATGCACTATCTTGACATTATTTATTAGCTTTGGAGTTCAACTTACAATGGAAGAAAAACTAATGTTTTAGATAGAGTATGATGCCCATGCTTGAATGACTACTCCAATATAGATGTAAATAGACTCACAAAGGATAACAAGTTAAGTTTTTGGGGTTCCTTTCACCTTTGATAGCTCTCTTGTGGAGTTGTGGTATTTTTTTATAAATATAGTGGGGAAAAAAGTGGAGTGTTGGTCACCAAACAAATTTATTTCATGGGGAAGTTCCAAATGTGCATAAAACAATTTGCTACTAATGAGGTCTATTAGTCATCCTCCTATGCCATTTCTAAATACTCTTATGAAAAGTTGGCTAAAATTCTCATATTTTTTCTCCAGTCTAATTTTAAATAAACCCAGGATTTTCAAAGATTTGCTAGTGATTTTTATCGTTTGCCTTATGATAAAGGAGGTATGATAATTATTGACATCTCTAATAGAGCATTACTTTGTGTGCCAAATGGGTGGTTAGAGTCATTGAAGGTAATGAATCCTAGAAAATTATTTCATGTCATTACATATCATCCAGATCTCCTTATGATAAATCTAGTTTGAATAATATTGGCTTCCATACTCTCCTAATTACATCTAATTCATTGAAAACTAAGGAATATTTTATGGCTAAAATAATAAGGAAAGACTATGAGACTGTTAAAACTTATCAATGCATAGCTTAGTGATGGATTTCATAGTGGTCCTTTTAATGATCACAATCTTTGTTGGTATTTGATCATGACCAACACTAGTCTTCTATTGACAAAATTTCCTAGTGTATATGCCTCAAGGATTTTAAAAAGGGGATTAATAGTATAAGGATTTTGTTTCTGCTCATGATTGAGTTCACTTTCCTATTCTTAGAACAAAATAAAATTGAAAATAATTCTGACTTAATAGTTATTCTTCACATTGAAGAGCTAATGCCAGATGTTATGTTTCACAAGTTGGATCTTCAACCTACATGCTCATGGTGGAAGGATTGGAGATAAAATTGTGATACCTACTTCAAGAATTATTTTCTAAGTATCCTTTATCAAGTGACAAACCCCTTTTTTTAGTGTTTAGTAAACTAAGTAAGCATCGAAACTTTAAATGTGTCATGTTTGAATGAATAGAATTCTAAAATACAAGCTTGAACCCAAGCTATCTCACTTCTTCTAATCCTTGTTGTATCAAGACCTTTCAGTCAGGGAGTGTCTTTGCCACTTAGGAATTGTTTATCTAAAGTGTTTGACCTGTATCATAATGGATTTTTTCAAGCACACATTTTGGACATCCCCCAAATCCTAATAATCTAAGTAATGGATACATAGTGTCTTTTATCCATATCAACATAACACTTTCTCATTACACTTGGTCCTCCTTAAGGCAACTATTAATTAGCCAGTGCCTTTAAATTTTCTGTTAACTTTTTTTAGAGTTGTCATTCTATTTTAATTATGTAAAGCTAGAAATTATGTTTAGTAATGAGCAATATTGTTCTCATTTATATATTAACAATAACCTTTTGTTATTATCTTTGGTCTACATGCAAATTAAAGTACAAACTAATTTTTTTTTCATGAAATTCAAACATCTTAAAGAGTTAATTGATCAATGGGTAAGTGCCACCTACATAGTCTCCATCAGATTGTCATCTATAGGGCATGACACCTCTATCTCATAAATATCATTTAATTAGGTCTCGTAGTTGTAACCAAATATCCACCCTCCCAACATGGAGATGGAGATCACTACCAACATATGGAAAATTTGATGTTGGTCCCTCTTATTGGGGGGGGGGGGATGGGGGTACCAGATGGCCCTTCTTGCATTGTCATGTAGCCTCTTGATTGATGGGAAATTATTTTTTTAGATCCTTAAAATACCATGGGTGGTTGGGTTGTGTCAGATCCTCACTTGATAAAACCTTCTTGGGCTCCTCTACTACCCAAGGACAATATCCACCTCCCCTTTTGGGTGATGTAACATTTTCTTAATTTATTTATATGTGCATGATATTTATGTCATGTTATTTTGGTACCTTTTTTGTTTGGTTTTTTTATGTGATTTTTATTTTTCTATTATCATTTTTTGATCCAATGTTTTTCTCTGATAAGAACTCTGAATCGTGCATACCTATGAACTAATTTAATATGTAACCTTTTACATATTATTATTTTATTAATAATAATTAAATTTAAGGTGTTCCTACAATGGAATTTGGGAAGGTTGGTTGGGAGCTTTGAGGTTAAGAAAACATCCTAGAGTCATGATGTCAGGATTTTGACCTAACAATGCAGTCACAAGGTTCAATGTCAAGGATGAGGTTTCACATGTAGTTGATAATTATGTTGCCATTTTTTTGGACTTCTATTACAATTGAAACTTCTACCAAGTGCAAACAAGGATGAAAACTTTTCCTATCATTAAACACTCAATCTAGCATGACTCTCAATAATACACCAAAAACCCAATAAGGATCTATAAAAACATATAAAATCCCATAAATTATTTTCTCTTAAAGTCCCTAGATAGTAAAAAATTGTGTGAAATAACTAAAAAAGCCCTAAAACAGTTTAAAAATGGCAAAAATTAACTGTTATGAAACTAGGTTGTGTTTACAGTCAATCCTAGGATTTTGACACCTTCTAAATCTGATGGTATAGGTTGTTTTACATGAAAAACAACTAAATGAAATATGAATAGTAGAAGACATCTTTCTATTATTAATTTTTTAGAATTTGGATCAAGAAAGGACCCTAGAAAAAGAGCAAAATCTAAGAAAGGGTGAATCCTCAATAGTTAGATCAATGAATTATAGACCTATAACATGTAAGCTAAAACTCAACATTTCATAACAAGAATAATGGTGTTCATCTACATAAAAAAATATTATACCATGTTGGAGTGGGCCAAAATCAAGGATTAGTTTGGATAAGATTGAATGCACAAAGAAATTACCTATGTGTAGTAACAAAATCAAACATGAGCTAGAATAAGATTATTAATCAATAATAAAAATATTGTAGTATTAGCATTAGCATCATTAGCTATAACTATTTAGAAAGGTGAATTATATAGGTGAAATATAAACATGTCTTCGCATCCTTATGACTATGTGATTATCTTTCACAATGACCTAAAAGACAGCAAAGCAAGCTAACTAAACATGTGTAGGGGAAAATTATTAAATAAAATAAAAGCATACACTAACACTTTAACAACCTTATAGGTAACATGATGGTGCAAAACTAGCCATAGATGTAATCCTAACATGCCATCATATGACCATGCAAACATGTCTAAATATTATTTAATAAATAGTGTGAAAGGGTTTTTTCTTCATGATCCAATGATGTAACAAGAACTTCACCATTTATTTATTTTCATCTATCCCAATGTTAACATCAATAGATCTTTCAATTACGAGTGTAGATTGTTCTTGATACTTTGGAAGAGGTGGAGGAAGATTGAATTCCCTTTTAGGTTCTTCATGATATGTAGAGGTTGTTGATGTATTGATTTGATGTCATTGATGTGGAACTAAAATTTAAGGAATAACATATAATTTACTATCAATACATGTATATTTAAGATTGCACATGATTTTCCTGATAATTTATTTATCCATTTTGTATTTTCATAATGAAAAACATGACAAAATGATTGTCTATGGAAGATCTAACTAGGGTATTTTTAAAGGAATGTTTTGTTTTAAAGAAGTGTATAAAGGTAGGAAAATATTTTTATGTTGAAAATTATATAACATAAGTATGGTATGAAAATTAAATTAATATTATAGAATATACTATTAATATATGTATATTTTGGTAAGTTTCATAAATTTATGGACATTTTATAAGAATATTTGGTAATTATTTTTTAAAAAATTGTCAAAAATAACTAATTGGTGAAAAACATCCCTTGAAAATACCTTGGATCTAACATTTAAAAATATAAAAATAGTAAGTCCAAATTTGTTATAGTGATTAAATTTAGTAAACATGCGAAATGAAAATAGTAAATTGATAATAATACTTGAAAAGAGGCAAAAAATGATGGAATAAACACACCATGATGAATTGAATTTATATCTAAGTTGTGTAGATCTATATTTGACTATGTGTCAAATTTCGAGTATTGAAAGCACAAAAACATGATCAATGCCTATGTTGTTTATGTCCAAGGTAAGATCATTGCTAACTAGGATTTATTGATGTTCATGTTCTTATGTCAATTCCATACTCTAGCCATATTGAAATATTGATTTTCCTATGTCTCTTTACAACTAGATATCATCTTTGATTAGAAATGCATCTAAATACTATCATCTTCATTTTTATTGACCTAGATTACCATCAAGTTCAACTAACAAAAACAAATTTATGGGTCAATAAACATTTTTATCCCACACATTATAATTATATCTCATGTGGTTTTATGTAGTGTGAATGAAAATATTTAATAAGTATTTTTGTTCCTCATTTGCCAAATATGTGAATATAAAACTACATGCAATGCAATTAAAACATTGATTTGGTACAAGAGGGTGATGCATAAATGTCAAAGCATCAATTAGATATATTAGAAGTGTAAATATGTGTATAGAAAGGGTGAGATCACATTATAATTATGGATTAAATGACCCCACCCATTTTCCTCTATCCTCGTCCCTCACCCCCTGCCCCTCTCAAACATACACACTTTCCATTTATTTTTATATTACCTGGGATGACATGGTATAAATAGGATTATCTAGGATAAAATTATCACTTAGGTTAAGTCTATAAAATATAAATAAAAGATAATCAAGGCACATGAAAAAATAAAGGACCTAAAACATTATTAAAGACATAATGGATAGGCCCTTTATTCCTACCTAAGAAAATAATGATGAGACTATTGATTTCATATTAGGAAAAATAAATGTGTAGTGTTTGAGCAATACCATATAAGTGTGTGTAATTTGTCACTAAATTGAGAAAGAATAGATTTTGATAAACATCATATGCATTTAATGGGATTAACGATGAAAAAAAGAGTAGTGTGGGGTAGGATATGTCCTAGAGACAAAGAATCATCCATCATTTTAGTAAACATGACAAAATAGGGAAAGAAAACTATGAAAAATGGTTTTTATCAAAATTAGATGTATATATAATGCCCCTAATTTGATGTGTATGGTAGTGAATGTATCCATATGTCAAAGTATAAATAAAAATAATTGAGGAATATATATTCACTTACATAGGGAAGGGTGGAGGGATTGAATGATGCTTGAGATAAGATCCATCCTCACTCATTTTATAGCATATCTGAAACAATTTCCAATTGCTACAAGTAGTCAACATTATAATGAAAAATCTGAATTTGAAATGAAAATTAAATGAGCATAGGATAAAATATACTTAATCTACATTGAAACAAACTTTCATCATCTTAAAAGAATTCACATTATTCATATTATTTTGATTAAATTTCTTTTCTAAAAATTACTGACATAAACACTTATTTTTTGGGAGTTTTGTGAACTTAACTGACTTCTTTATCATTAAAGTAGATAAATTTTGCTTCAAGTAGAACTTCCCAATTTTTTTCTTAGTATCCTTCATTTAATAGCTTTTTTAAAATTTTAAGATATATTCCTCTTCTTTTGAGGTGAGGGAGTGAATATCTCATACTCCCCCATCATCATCACAAAATAATATAGTTATTTTTATTAAGGGTAAAGGGGAGATTTTTTAAAACTATGGACCCCATACCCTAGAAGACAAGTAGTCAGATTGGGTCTAAAAACCCAAATACACCATAAGTCTAATAAAAACAACTAACACAAGAAAAGGGATTTCACCCAACCCAAAAACAACAAAAATACATCTAAAATCAAATGAAACTAGCTCCCCAAATAATATTCATGAAATCCAAGAGCTAAACCAATATGAGCCCAAATCAATTAGGCCTTGCTTCCTCCTTCCAAACGGTGTCTGCTAAGACGTCCAAGTTGAAGCGAGCTAGATGATTGGGTCTCCATTTTTTTTTGCTTTCTCTGGACTTTAATCCAACCTCTATTATCCTTTAATCTTTTTGGAGAGAACATATTTCCAACATCCTCTTCAGGGTTATGCATAATTAGATCTATAGTCTATTCCTCCAAGGTATTATCTTTAAAACATGAGGATATCATATTTGGAACATTGGTTTCTTGGGGAGCCACTTGTTGCTTCAAAACCAATTATTTTTCATTATCTTCTTTCACATCTGATTTTTTTTCTTCTATTATATCTCCAAATGATTGGTTTACGAACTCTTCAATCCTATCATTTAGACTTTCTTCCTTCTTTGAAGACTTTACTTTAGCTTCCTCAAAGTTTTTTACTTCTACTAAAAAAATATCTATGTTAGTATTTTTTCCCATGAAATACCTTTTTTTTTTTTTTCTCCTGCCCAAACTACATGAATCAGCGAAATGCCCTGTATCAAAGCAGTGCCTACATCTAAAAGTTGATCCTTCGTAATCAATATTTTTTAGCCAAATCCAATTGTTAACCATCAACTCTAAATTTGTCAGGCGCTGAGAGTCCACATCAATGTTAACAAGAATCCTTGCATATGTAGCATGGATATATTTTGTTGTAGATTCATCAATAACTAGCAATCCTCCTAGGGCATTACTGATGACCTTAAAAGTATCCTTGGTCAAAAATTGAAAAGGAAAGTAAGGAAGGTGGATCCACACTAGTTTAATATTGAAAGATTTAGTAACTAGGTTAAATTCGGGATACCAAGGCTTCAACACAAGGATATAATTATATAAAGACCATATTTGCTGCTGCATAATCTTATCCTTATCTTTTTTTTTTGTCAAAAAATGCTACAAAAAAAACCCTTTGCATAGGGGTATGTTTTCAAGTTTCCTATCATTAATGGTTTCCAAACCTTTGAAATCCACCCATGAAGGGTTTGAAGATTTGGCCAAAAAAGATTAAACTTGCAAATTAAATCCCTAGCACAAACCATGCTTCCTTTTGTAAAATCCCTTCAAGAGACTCTCCCTCAAAACAAATAGATTTTTGCAATTTTGCTAGGGTTAAATTTTTTTTTACCTTGTTGGGGACTACTGTGGGAAGAGACCCTTGTATCTAAGTCTTTTTGGAAACCATTACAGCATAAGAAACCTATTTTAGACCTTGCACTAAAGTGGCCTCATTCATTATAGGGTTTTTTTTGGAAGCGGTTGTAAAATCCAAATTTCTCAAAATAATATAATTATAAACACCATGTAAAATAATATCATGTATAACTAACACCATTGCAAAATTTATTAAGTCAAATGTAACTGTAATAAAGTGTCGCATGCAAAGGTCTTATTATATATATAAAAGAAGAAAAATAATTATGTCCAAAGTGTTATGTCACATAGAAAAGATATCATCAAGCAAAACTCAATGCAAAAAGAGGAATAGACATAATGATATTTAAAATTATATTAACATGTCATTTACATAAAATTCATAAATAATTTAATGAAGATTAAAATATATAATAAATTAAATATAATATTATTGTAATGTGATAATTAAATGAATATAATTATATTGGATTAAATAAATTTAATTTTTATTATAAATTTTATCACCGTTTAAATAATTTATTCAATAAAATGTTGATTGTGTCTCAGATAAATGTAAATCCATTGAATTTTCCATTCAATAAATTTAAATAAAAGTTAAAGTTTAAATTTGGTTGTTGATGGTTTTTCTTGGGGTAGTCGCTTTCAATGATATTTTCAATGTGAAGATTCAGATCTTTGTTTTCATATTTTATTTTATTTTGGATGTTTCTCCACCGGGACACGTCATTGGTGTTTTATTAACAATTATCAAAAGATTATAGGTTCTCTGTAATTAACATTTTGACATTACATTAAGTTATTTGGACCATGGGATGATGAACGATGAGTTACAATCTGTGACGGAAGGTTCATCTTGAAAATCTGTACTACATATTTTATTAGTTTGATTGGAATTCCTTGAATATGTAAATATTTTATAATCTTCATCCTATCCTTTTAATAGTATTTTTGTATTTTTTTAATATTATATATATATATATATATATATATATATATATATATATATATATATATATATATATATATATATATAAAAGTCCTTGCTGGCATGGTATTATTAATAAACAAAGTTAACAAGTTGTGAACTATATAAATAATTATATATAAATGTTTATTCTTTATAAATAATATTTGTTTTTATTTTTATATTAAAAGGATACATTCTTTTATAATATGAGTTTAATATTAGATATGTAAATTTAATAAATTATATGTGATAATTGTATATATTTATTTATATATAATGATTGAATTAATTAACTTAATAATATTTTTAGTCATGTCAAAATATAATATTATAAAAATAATTTAAATAAATAATTAATAAAATATATAATGATTGTTTTAATTGTTTTAATTATTATGTTTAATTTATATTGTATTATTTTATCTACTTTATTTCAAATTAATATTTTTTAATTTTTCAATTCTTAATTAAATATATATAACATTTGAATTCAACAAATTACAAAAACTTATATCTTATTAGTACCTATCAAAATATGAATAATATAGATTTTACTCTAGTAATTAATATCTTAGCTCTAAGTAATTATAATTAATTCTTATTTATTATTCATTACAAGTTAAACTTATATTATAAATTTATATGAAAATTTAACCATACACAGGGACTAGTTACTATATGACCTTTATTATTTTAAGTAAGACACCTACATAATTTATGATATTTTTTAAAATTAATTTGATTTAAATTAAATAATATAGATATTTTATTGACTTCCATTTTTTTTTATTTAATTTTTTTAATATTTTATTGTATTATGTTTATTCCTTATAAATAATATTTTATTTTATCTTTACATTGGAAGAACACATTATTTTGAAACAATTTAATATTAAATAGAGTGTGTGTAAAATTTATATTTAACAATTATTATATATAATAAATATTTATATTTCAATATTATATATAATTGAAATTAAATTACAAATGCACGCACACACACACACACATAACTATGAGAGAAAGAGCCATATCAACACAAGGTGTTATAGAAATCACTTAAACAAATAATATTTCCATTCTAATCAATAACTTTTTTTAACAAGATATAATGAATATCATAATCATTTTTAAAAATAGTAATTATTATCATGTTTAGTCCAATTCATATATAATTTCATCTACCTTATTTCAAATTAATATTGTTCTAATTTTTAATTTTAAACTAGATACATTTTACATTCAAATTTAGCTAAATCAATAAATTGAAAAACTAAAAACATTTAGAAATATCTCGTTAATACTAATCAAAATAAAAATGATATAATTTTCACCCCAATTAATAATATTTTAATTATAACTAATCATACTTAATATATATATATTATTCATTGTATTAATATTATTTAATACTAATTTTATTTAAACTAAACAATATGAACTTTTTATTTACTTTCATCTTTTCAAATTATATTTTTTTAATATGTCATCATATTTTATATTTCTTATCTTACTTTACAGTGTGATTTCAAGCCCTTTAATTATTTATTTGTGTTGCCCTATTTCCCATTTTTAAATTCATGTAGTTAAAGTAAACATAAATATTAATATTCATTTAATTTCAATTCACAATTTTTTCATAATAAATTTATTTAGAAAAATATCTAGTAACTATTTTTTTACATAATTGAAAGTTTCCATAACATCTAATATATAAAATATTTTTTTAAGTATATTTTTCTTTGATTAGATTTAAATATTTGGGAGTTTGAAAGTTTCCATAACATCTAATAAATAAATTTTTTTTTAAGTATATTTTTCTTTGATTAGATTTCAATATTTGGGAGTTTGACAAATGCAAAGATATTTGTAACATTCATTTTAGTTACCACATGCCCCAAAAACTCCATGTGCTTTTCTTAAGTTTCGCATATTACTACCATTAAAAAGTAGGGAGAAGAAGATGTGTTTACAAGTATCCATATGATCTAGATTTCATAAAGAAAGGACGATTAAAAAATAGATCAACAATATAATAATTAAAATTTTTGAAACATAAATCGAATGCCCCTCTTTAATTTTACATTAATTAATTATGAATTATTTGTGTTGTATTGTATATGATTGTGATGCCTACTTAAAAATAATTAGGTTATTTTTTTAATTTATATTTATTTTACTTTTATATATCACATTTTAGTGAACTGAACCTACATTATATTACATTCTCCCTAATTTCTTATACCAACTCCATGCTCTAGTCATTTTTATATACCAATTTTTCATGTGTCTGTTTACAGTTAGATGTCGTGCTTATTTGTACTTGTGTTTCTTTGATTTTATGGGTATAAATGCATCTAAATATTATCTTCTTCTTTTTATTAACCTAACTTACTTCATTAACTCACAATAAAATAATTGTTTGGTCTGATAAACCATTGTATCCTACCCGTTAGAATTAGATCTAATGTAGTTTTTTGTGTCTGAATGGAATATCGAGAAACTATTTGTATTCTTCCTTTGCCATAGATTTGAAGATGAAACTACATGGAATTCAATTAAGACCTTCATTTAGTATAAGAAGGTGATGCATAAATGTTTTAAGTAACAATGAACTCCACTACGAGTGTAGAAAATGATATAACAAGCATGATATCAAACTTGAATTATGGATTACATGATCGCCCTGCCCTCCTCCTCCCCCTCTCTCCATATATTTTTGAAAATAGTTGGGATGACTTGGTATAAATAAGATGATCTAAGATAAAATTATCACTTAGATAAACTCTATAAAATAGAAATAAAATAAAATCAAAGCACATGGAGTGCAAAAAAATAAAATCGACTCAAAAAATAATGAAAGATAGAATTAACTGGCCTTTTCTTTCTACCTTGGGAAATAATGATGAGACCACCAATTCCGTCCTAGGAAAAATAAAGGTGCATTGTTCAAGTAACACCATGCAAATATGTGAAATTAGTCTGTGAACTAAGAATGAGTTGATTTAGATAAATTTAGGATGCATTTGGAGGGATTAGTGACTAAAAAGGAGAAGTGTGGGGCAGGAAAAGTCATAAAGACAATAAATTATACAATTTGTAGTAAGCATGACAAAATAGGGAAAGGAAATTATGGAAAAGGGGGTTTGTACTAGAATTAGGTGTCTACATAATGACCCTAATTTGATTTATCTATGTTAGTGCATGCATGCATGCATTACTATATAAAATTAAATATAAATGAAGGGTATACCTTCACTTACATATGGAAGGGTAGAGGGATCAAATGATTCTCAAGATAAAACCCGACCTCACTAATTTTCTATTATATCTAAAACAATTTCCAAATATTAAAAGTATCCTTTCATTTTTAATAAATTTCCAAGGATTATGATAGGATCAAATGCATTTTTAATCTAGCCATGCTACATGCCCTTGGATTTTTCTTGTTCTATATTTTAGCAGTTCAAACTCTATTTACAGACACCTTGGCCTGCCTCACTATCAATAGTCTCAAATCTAAGTGAATTGGCCTCTATTGACCCATTAGTAAAGGTTTCCATTTTCCATGATCTCTATGTCCTATCTAATCAACATGTAGGATACCTATTAGCTCATAGAACTGAGAAGGGTTTCATCTAGGGAGTTATTCTCCCTGATTGATCCTCTTAACTCATAAATGGTCACTTTATAAATTCCAACTTCCTTAATCCATAAAATTAAGAAAAGTAATTTCAGGAAGCTATACACTAACTTGACATGTTTTCTTAGCTTCAAATTTCAACTTGTCATGGGATAAGACCTAATGATTCAGATAGAGTATGATTCCCATGATTGAATGGGTTCTCCAATATAAATTGAAATGGATTTATAGATGGTAATAATTCATGTTTTTGGGATTCATTTCACCTTTGATAGCTCTCTTTTGTGGATGTGGTAATTTGTCATAAATAGAGTGGAGAAAAAAGTGGAGTATCAGGTCATCAAACCACTTTCTCTCATGGGGAAGTTTAAAGTGGGCATAAAAAATAGGATGCTACTAAAGTTTTTTATTCATCCTATTGTGCCCCTTCTAAAGCCTCTTGTGAAAAGTTGATTAAAATTCTTAGAAATTTTCTCTAGTCTAATGCTAAACAAACTTGAGGTTTAAAAATAGTTTCCATGGATATATGTTGTTTGCATAATAATAAAAGAGGTATTATAATTATTGACATATACTAACATAGCATTACTTTTTGTGTTAAATGGGTGGTTACAGCTATTGAAGGTAATGAGTATTGGAAAATTATTTTATGTCATTACATATCATCTAGATCTCCTTATGGTAAATCTAGTTGGAATAATTTTGGCTTCCATAGTCTCCTAATTACATTTGCTCCAGTCAAAATTAAAGGTTATTTTGTGGCTAATAGCATAAGGAAATCATATGAGACTGCTAAAGCTTAGCTAATGTGGGTTAGTGATGGATTTTGTAATGGTTCTTCTTTCAATGATCATAATCTTTGTTCCTCTCCCATCATGACTAATACTTGTCTTCTACTGGCAAAATTGCCTAGTATGTAAGCCTTGATATTTTTTAAAAATGGGGTTCATATTATTATGGATTTGGTTTCCACTCACGATTAGGCTACTTGGCCCATGATAAAAACAAAATTAAATCAAATAATTGTAAATTACTAGTTATTCTTTACATTCAAGAGCTAATACCAAATGTTATGCTTCACAAGTTGGGTCTTCAACCTACATGCTCATGGTGGAAGGATTAGAGATGTAATTGTGATACCTACATCAAGAATTATTTTTCAGGTATCCTTTATCATGGGATGAACCACTTTTTTAGTGCTCGATAAGCTCAATAAGTATTGGAACCTTAATTCTTCACCTAGAACATGGCATGTTTATATTGATAATATTTGGAAATCTAAGCTTCAACCCAAGCTAACTCACTTCCAATAGTCCCTTGTGTATTAAGGCCTTCTACTCAGGGAGTGTCTTTCCCACTTAGGAATTTATTATCCCAAGTCTTTGACATGTAACATACCAAAGTCTTTCAAGAACACATTCTAGACATATCCCAAAGCCAAATTTTCCTAGTAGTGGATAGAAAGTCTCTTCTAGCCATATCACCCTTAGCCGTTCTCATTGCGCTTGGCCCTCCTTGAGGTAACTGCTAATTGACCATCATCTGTAAATTTTCGATGGACTTTTTTTTTTAGAGTTGTCATTCTACTTAAATTATGGAAAGCTAGAAACTTTGTTTAATAATGAGGAATATTATTGTCATTTCTATATTAATAACAAGGTTTTCTTATTATCTTTGGCTTGCATTCATATTCAAGTACAAACTAAAAAAGTTTCCATGAAATTTAGATATCTTCAAGAGTTGCTTGATGAATGGGGGAGTGCCCCCTACATGGTCTCCCCTAGATTGTCCACCACAAGGCCTGTCACCTCCAACTCACAAATGTCATTGAATCAGGTCTCATAGTAGCAACCCCACCCCCCCAACCGCGCCATCCCCAAACCCCACTCCTCCCCCCCCCCCCCGCCTTCAACATGGAGGATGAAGATCACTGCTAGCATGTGGAAAATGTGTTGCTAATCCCTTCCTATGGGGGGCGCCAACTGACCCTTTTGGCACCTTGTGTGGATGAGACATTGTTTCTTTGGCTCCTCCAAACACCATAGATGGTTGGGTTGTGTCGGATCCTTGCTCGACAAAACTTTCTTTACCCCCTCTGCTACCCAAAAATGATCCTCTACTTCCCCTTTTGAATATTGCAGCATGTGTTTAATTTAATTTATAAATACATAAGATAGATGTAATATATAACCTTTTACTTATTTGATTAATAATAATCATACTCGAAGGTTCCAATGGTAAGGAGTCACTCTCAATATCATCGGAACCGTAAGAAGACAACGAATAATGACTTTCATGGTGCATAGTTTACGTGTCTTTTTAGGTTCCAACGGGACTAATTTAATAATAAAGAAGGTAAGTTATAACAAATATCATCCATTGAAAATTTTATTACCTTGTATGGGGGGCTGGTGAGCCGTATCATCCGAAGGAGGTTAGTTGAAAAGTTGTGGTTGTGGTATTTCTATTGAAAATTTTCCAACTTCGGCAGTGGGGCAGGTGAACCGAAGGATGCATCTTTGTCTCCCCCAATGATTGTTAAAAACAAGATGGTTCATCTTCTTTAAATATCACCTTGTGCAGAGCTCTGTCTCCGTAGATTCGTTGCTTGCAGTGCAACGTGTTGGTGGCATCACCATGACCTGCAGCTTATCATGTCATACTCATGTCTTAACAAATCTTCAACTTCTCTTTACAAAACAACAGCGGTCTAAAGGATGTTTTCCACGGAGGATGTTAAAGATGCAAAGGGCGCCAATCAGGCTCAAAAATACATTGAAAAAGGACACATCTTCATATTTATCTCCACCTGCCATGACATTTTACGATGTCTTGTGTGTGCCTGAGAGCGCAAAATTGTGGGAATTGAAGAAAGCTTATCGGGAGAAGGTCAGAATTTACCACCCTGCCACCTGCTGAGAAGGAGGAATCCAGCAAAATGTTTCTTCTGGTTC
This sequence comes from Torreya grandis, assembly GCA_037957365.1. Taxonomy (NCBI): domain Eukaryota; kingdom Viridiplantae; phylum Streptophyta; class Pinopsida; order Cupressales; family Taxaceae; genus Torreya; species Torreya grandis. Next base: position 3,743,354 of record JARHVA010000452.1, read on the forward strand.
AGGAAGCCTACGAGACACTGTCTGATCCAATACTGAGGGCTCACTATGATTGTAACCTTCATTTTAATTCTCACATAATGTTGTTGCAAAGGCGAAATGAGGAGATGAAACAACATTGGGAAGAACAAATTGAAGGCCTTAGCAGAAGGTCAAGAAAGAGTGACAGGGACACATGGGGAGGTAGAATGCGCCGAAGAATTAGTCCATGAGATTGTATAAAAGTTTCTAAAATGTATCCTGTAAAGATGATGATAGTAATTTTGGGCTGCCAATAAGCCTATAATAAACTAACGTGTGGGTCGTCTTAATTTCTTAAATACTAATTTTGTTGTTAGCCTTAAGTTTAATTGCCACTGCAAGATTTTTGATTCGTCCTTCCAAACCCCTCTTCCCCAACAACGGGTTTGATGTAATATTTCGTACATTTTTACTGTTGTATTTAATGTCTGTTCAAACATCAAAATTTTAACTACTTGAGGTCATTAATGCAAGGTTACCCGATACAGTGTTTTTGTCAGAGATTTACTGAATTTATGTACTATAAAAACGCTAAACTCTGACATCTGTGATAGAACTGTTTAATTTAATTTTGTAGTTAGCACCTCCACCAACAACAACAAATTCGCAACTACCTCCTAAAATTTTAAAATAAAAATAAGATATAAAAAATAAATATTTTGGTGGAGATGGAGGAGCCTCGCTCACTCCTTCCCTTTGTCAAAACCCTAATTCTAGGATTTGTTCTCCATCAGTGTGGCTTTGAGGAGTGCGTTTCTGAAGGCCCTGCATGTTGGGGAAGAAGGATTAGGAAGCCAAAGCTCTTTTGGAGAATCGCATGGGTGCTTTGCGACGACATGCTCTGTGCAACAGTGTTGCAGCGTTGTACTCACAACTCTAGAGTCCTCTTTGATAGCGGTGGTGGTTTGGTAAGTGGTGATTTACGATTGGCAACACGGTGGAGGAGGTCTTTATGAAGTGACTTTGGAAGTCTCAACATCCTCTTAGGGTTTCTTCGACTATAGTGATGACGGCCATAGTGAATCTGCCTTTCATTCTGTGGTGGTTGCTTTTGGTGGTGGCTACAGTTTCATGCTCTATTCTATTTTCTAGGGTTTCCTAAGTTTTGATTTCTTTTAAAAGTTGCTTTCTAGTTTTACTTATTGAGTTTTGCTCAACCAACAAAGTTATTCTGAAAACATGATCTTGATCTTACACTTATTCAAATTTACTCGACCAACAAAAGTGATGTGAGGGATGGTTCCATCTTTTTCAAATCGATTACTTTACTAAAAGTGTTCTAATGGTAACAAATAAAAATAAAAAAAGTATTTTCAATGTTTAAGGTTCACCGTATAAAAGAATCTTCACCAAATTGGATAGCAACCTTGCATTTTTGGCATTAGACGAGAGTTTCAGGGTTTAAATATATATCTTTTTTAATAATTGTATTTATTTAATATTTTTAAATTAAAGTATATAGAATTTAAAATTAATTATATCTAGAGTTAGGGAGGAGAGGCCTTTGATATCTTTATCATGGAAGAAAAATTAAGATAAATATCATTATAAATATAATCTATTTTATATAAATACTTGAATAATAATTAGGTCGATATTATATTTTAAAATTGAGAACAATTATATTTATAAAAAAATAATAAACCAAAAAATCAAACACATGAAAATTGAAGAAAAGAAAAGCAAACACCAAAAAATTGAAAAAAATTAATCACCCATCAATTAATAACAAACAATCAAAATAAAATTAGAAACTTTTAAAAGATATTTATTTTTATTCACTTAATGCTAATATTGTGTGTCCTATATTTCTAATGTTAAGTCAAATATTATTAAAGTTAAGTTAACAACAAACATTGTGAAAATTTTGAACATTTCAAATATAGTTCAATTTTTTATTATAAATAACGTTTTCATACTATTTAATTAGCAATTGTTTTGAGGATGAAACGAATATCAGAAGGAATGCAGAAGTTATTTCTTCTCATTTGTAGAGTATATTACCCATTTAATTTTTTTAATTTCGAGTGTATGATGTGGACACCCCATAAATCGATCACCAATCATTTGACTATTATCTCAATCAATGACTCCTCTACAATGACATTCACATTATATCATTAGTGATGCCATCTTATACACCAATGTGGCATGCACTTTGCATAAGATTTGGAACTTACTTCAACATCACCATTTTATTGCTCTCCTGATCACTTTTTGATCAGTCCCTAGTTCATTTTTGTCTTTTAAAGCATTTGGTTTATTTTCCTAGGACGCCTAATACATATTCAACATTTTCCTGGTATGTTTAAGCCATCAAGGTTTTCCCAAACTCAAGTGATGTCTAATGTGGCTCAAGCATTCATATTTTATTCACGCAAGTTCAACTCATTATGCACTCAAGCTCAAAAGCAATTGTTGCTTGGCCATTAAACACTCACCCTAACCCCAAGTAAAAATATAAAAGACCTAATTATTTGTTAGGCTCTGAGTCTCTTAGACTATATAGGGGTGTTAGAGTACACAGAGCCCAGCCTTAATCAGAGGAAGACATGAAACTAAGTAAATGCAAGCACATGGCCCTTGCTAGTCTAGGCCTCTCCTACACTGATAGGAAAGACATACCCTAGAGAAAATGATTTAACTAGGAACCAAATGGACATAAGATAGTAGGTCAATGAAGGCCCATGATAAATAAGAGTATGACATTTATGAAGAAGAGTGAGGATCTAGGAAATATGAAAGGGGTCTGAGAGGAAGAAAAGAAGTAGATGTGGAGCCCATATCAAGTAAGATTTAGCCATATGGTGAATGCATTGTGACGCTGAGAGACATGGCACCTAGGTATGCAATGTGACATATGGAGACTCCCCATTGGTCCTAGAGTGGCAAAGCACATAGGGCTAAAACTCAATGAGAGAAAGGCATGTAGAGGGGTGCAATCTTGACAGGGCCCGGGAATGCCTAAAACTAACAAAAGGTAAGCACATGGCCCTTACCAGCCCCAACCACTTCTTGGGATGGAAGAAAAGTCAGCGTCGAGGTAAAAGAGGGTTTGCCAAGTGGCATTTGTTGTTTTGATATGGGAACCAAGTGGATATAGGATGATAGGCTAGTTAGAGCCTATTAGAAGGTGATGTGGATCCCATATAATGAAATATTTTTCCATGTTACAAATATAAAACAAGGCTAGGAGATATGACATATGGGTCTATAACATGCCATGTGGCAATCTCTAAATATATTCATCTTGACCCACTGATACATATTGTGTGGATCTCATTATTTTTAATATATTTATAACATTTTATGTGAGGATATTTTCATCTATTATTAGTGTAGCAATTTGAGAAGGTGGGAGATTTCTTATTTTTTAATATTTTTAAAGGAATAAATATATATTTTGGTTTTTTTTTTCTTCTCACATAGTTGTTTGATTTAATGTATTATTTTATAGTGGGAAGGAGGAATTTGAGATATTTCCAAAAAGTGGTTACACTAAGGATTTCAAGCAGTATCAAGTGAGTTATCATAATCTCTAGTTGAATATATAAACATAATTTTTGATGATTTTTTTTACATGACAGACAAAAACCACACACCTCTCACCCCTATCATATGTAGCTCCCAAGTGTCCAACTATGTGGTGGGATGTTGGGAGGATGATGAACAAATCTATGAACATGGAGTATTTTCAAATGAGTTAGGTGACGATGGTGAGGGGTAATGATTGGGAATTCAAGTGACATTGTACCCTAAAATTCCCATATTGTACACTAGACTCACACTACTACCCCTTTCCTATGATGAAAGGGAAGTTAGACCCCTAAGTGAATGAAGGCTTACCAGGTGGCAACTATAGCCTTGAGTTGGGAAAAAGTGGATATAGGATGATAGGCCAATTAGAGCCCATAGAAAATAAGAGCCTAACACTTATCAAGTGGTGTGAGGATTTAAGAAACATAAAAGGGGTTTGATACGTAGTAAAGAAGGTATTGAGCATTAGATTCTAAATTTGATGGACCATTTAAATGTCTTTAAGTCGTTAATCTCTTAACACATAGAAATGATGAAAAATTCATAAAATAGATTAATGCCAAAATGTCACATCACAAACCCCTGTTAAGCACACATGTTGTGTGTTTTCCCCCAATAGGTGTTTCAAAATAATTAGAAACCCATCTCATAACCTTTTAAAAATATGGCTGATACAAATTTAATAAAAGAAATATTTTGATAGATATGCCTTGAACAAGAAATGTTAAGCTTCTTGTAAGCTATGTATTTCCTCTTTTTCTTCATCAAAATACCCATTGAATTATGTCCTAGTGAACTATGGTAAAAAAAATCACTCAAGTGAAAAAATGCAAACCTTATTTGCATATAATTGGCTATCCATGTCATGGAAAATATATGGGAGAGGAGGATCTGATTACCATAGTTCTTGGAGGGAGCATGTATAAACTAGTAGAGGTTTGAACTCGTGTCCAAAAGACTACACAAAATTGGATATGTTTGTGGGCATCCTAATTTTTTTCCTTTATTCCTTTCATAAAATAAAGATAAAGATAGTCATATAATCCTAAGGTAGACAAATCGATGCTCCTAATGCCTTCATTCACCATTGACAATATAAAATATTCAATCAAAACTCTTACCATCTTCCATTGATATGACTAACATGTATCATTACACAATGTTGTTACATTGACATTCTAATTTGAAATGCTTTATCCACACATAAATAACATTATCATGTAGATTCGATCCACTCAACATATGTGGAGTCCTATCACAATCAAATCAGCACTCATGACATCTTCATCCACCCTTAACAATAAAAAATGGCCCATTAAATATGTTATACCCTTATAAGCTTTGTATCCCTCTATAATATGGGTAAGTCATGTAAATTCGACAACTAACCTTATTCTAGGCTTAGTGTATGATATGGGCTCTATGATGTCTAATATCACATGAAATACTTTGTCATTATAGCTCACCAATGATCCTGTTTACACAATACACCCTATTTTTAGACTAGAAATGGGGACCCTCTTTTGACCTTTTGCTCCATTCCTGCATATGATCATGGTTCGTTGGTTTTAATAATATATATTACCTTGGTGGTCTATCTTAATTTATGTGTTGAATTAGGACTCAAAACCACCACTATTGAAAAGAACACATCCATGTGAATCAAATTGGTATTTTATACGTAGCATAAAAATTGAGTTAGTGCCTCCTAATTTGCATGAGAATTATGGCTTTTGTAACTCTACCAACATATTCCCAGAGTTATTGCTCTGCCATTAGGTGATGGCAGTGCCATCATGTGATAAGATTACCTTAGCAATAGTAGTATAGTTGGTCGATGATGATGTTTTTGGATGGAAATTTTTTTGACATCCAATGATATCGTTATCAGGGAATGACATTATCATTGGTCAATGATAATACTATCAGGGGACCACATTACCATCAAGTGATAATGATGTCATCAATTGATAGAAATTTTATGGGGTGACAACATTATCATTGGTTGACCATATTGTCATCAATCGATGAAGATGATGTGGGGTGATGACATTTATGTGGATCAACTACATTTATGAACCCTATCTAGAAGGGAAATGGTAATAGCTAGCTACGAGAACTTTTCCTATAGAGCAATTCCCCAAACCCCCACCACCACTATCTATGTTAGCCCTATCATATCTGCATTATGGAGATGACTAGTGAGAGTGAGGAGAGGAGCTCCTCTAGCTTCTAAACCTCAAATATGAGATCATTGATGCCTACCCCCACACCCACACCCCCAAGGGGAGTGGTTACGAGGGGGATCTAAAGGTTCACTACTAATTGTATAAGGAACATATGATATGTTTGATATTTGATATAATTTTTATGTTTATTTTTGTATTTAATCTTGTTTTACTTGTCTCTATATCAATAGGGTTCTTAGTGTTTTCTTATTGTGCCAAAATTTCTTAGATTGATGACATACCTGGTGGGTAACTCTTTTGTTCCATCATCCAAAACATGCCATTAAGATGACTAATTGGTTTCTTCTTCTTATCTCTCTTTTCCTTCTATTTCATTTTACAAATTGTAAATTTGACAAATGGCCTTAGTCTAGGCTTAGTGTATGTTATGGGATCTATGATGTCTAATATCAAATGAAATAATTTGTCATTATAGCTCACCAATGATGTTGTTTACACAATACACCCTATTTTAAGACTAAAAATTGGGACCCTCTTTTGACCTTTTTATCCATTCCTACATATGATCATGGTTCATTTGTCTTAACACTATAAATTGCCTTGGTGGTTTATCTTGATTTATGTTTTGAATTAGGACTCGAAACAACCATTGTTGAAAATACCACATCCATGTAAATCAACTTGGTATTTTACACTTAGCATAAAAATGGAGTTAATGCCTCCCAATTTTCATAAGAAATCAATATTTCATAACTCTACCAATGTACTCCCAGAGTTATCACTCTGCCATCGGGTGGTGGTAGTACCATCATGTGAAAACATTACCTTAGAGAAATAGTAGTGTAGTTGGTCGATGATAATGTTATTGGGTGACAAAAATGTTGAGAGCCAATGATATCATTGTCAGGTAATGACATTATCATTGTCAGGTAATGACATTATCATTGGTCAATGATAATACTATCAGGGGACCACATTACCATCAAGTGTTAATGATGTTATCAATTGATAGACTTTCTATGGGATGACAACATTATCGTTGGTTGACCTTATTATCGTCAATTGATGGAGATGATGTGGGGTGATGACATTATCATAAGTTGAATGCATTTTATTTAAATTACATAGATGTTGTGGGGAGATGACATTGATGTAGATCGACTACATTTATGAATCCTATCTAGAAGGTGCAATGATAATAGCTAGTTACAAGAACTTGTGCTATAGAGGAGGTCCCCAAACCCCTGCCACCACTATCTATGTTAGCCCTATCATATCTGCATTATGGATATGACCAAAAAGAGTGAGGAAAGGATCTCCTATAGATTCTAAACCTCCAACTATGAAATAATTGATGCCTACCCCCATTCCCATCCCTTGAAGGGGAGTGGTTTCAAGGGGGATCTAAAGGTTCACTAATTACAACATAAGGAGCATATGATATGTGTAATAGTTGATAGGATTTTTATGTTTATTGACACATTTGATCTTGTTTTACTTGTCTCTATAACAATGGGGTTCCTAGTGTTTTCTTGTTATGCCAAAATGAACATTTGTCATGCCAATTTGCTTTTGGATTGATGACATACCTAGTGGGTGAATTTTTTGTTCCATCATCTAAAACATGCCATCAAGATGACCAATTGGTTTGTTCTTCCTACCTCTCTTTTTCAATGGTTGAGAGGGTATTCTAAGATATGGATCCAAACTATTTAGCATATTTTTTTAATTTAAAATTATATTTTTTTCATTAATTATAAATACATTTGTACCCAATACTTAAACATTGGAATTTTGTACTAATTGATAAGAAATATTAAATATGTACACAATTTTGTACTATTATTAGTATGCAATATTTCAACTACAAATATATCAATTTGATATTTACATGGATAAATGAAAATTTTGAGTTCAATAATATAAAATTATATTGTTTTTCAATTACCACATGTTCTTTCACTTACTATCACAATTCAAAATCCTACCAACTTGAAACAAAAACTTTTGCAAACATTTCGAGCAACTTGTGCAACTATACATCCACTTTATCTTTATTCTTGATTTTGAAAGTGAAAACCATTGAAGCTAAACATATTTTTTAGTCCTTTCTCCAATGGATGTACATTCATAGTTAAAAATAAACATAAGGCTTAGTAAATTCTTTCATGCACTATTAAAAAAAATTGAAAAAATAATTCAATCCATCCTTGCTCTAATAGGTGTACTATATAATGAAGTAAGGTTCATCAAATTCCATAATGAAATCTAAAAATAATTGAAAAAAATTAAAAAAATCAATCCAAAATAAATTAAATGAAATAATGGGATGCAAGTTCATAGAGCATAAGAGTTTTCCAATTTGAATCTCTAATTTCCTATATAAATAATAATTATTATGTGTTATTATTCCCATACCACTCTTTTTGGATAATTTTGCTAAAAATTTTAAAGCATTTTTATCAACCACAACAACAAGAAGAAAGCAAACAAGAGGTTTCTAAACAATTTTACTAGAATTTTTAAAACATTTCATCAATTGCACCAACAACAAGAAAGCAAATAATAGGAAAACAAACAATAGACACGATTCACCAATGTGTAGTATTTTGATCCAATTTTTTGTTTTTTATTTATTTTCTCTCACAATTTCCTTTGATAATAAAAACTGGACATTTTTGTCACATGCAAAATATTTATTATTTCATCACATTATTTTTGGCTAAAATTATATGCAGGGTGATGTTTCATAATTTAATTGAGTCTCCTTAACCTTGTGAACAAATTAGTTTCTGCCATGTCCTTAATAATTTTACAATTGCACAAGTTTAATATTTTTATAATTTACTCTTTTACTAGGTTGATAATGCTTCCAAGTAATATTTAACATATAATTTTTCACTAATTAAAATTCCCAATTTTGATTTTCAAAGTAAATAAATATATTAACATGTGTGCATGCACATGTGCACACACACATAACTCTTCTTCATTTGTGTGTGTGCATTCATGTATGCATTTTTAAGGATTGTAATCATGAGAAGGAGACACACACACACACACACACACACACACACACACACACACACACACACACACACACACACACACACACACACACACACACACACACACACACACACACACACACACACACACACACACACACACACACACACACACACACACACACACACACATACATATATAACTCTTCCTCATAATTACAATTCCAAACAATGTATTAGTGGGAGCCAAATGTGGGACATTTAAACTTAAGTTAATAATTTAAAGTCCATGTTATGAATGCACTTGTTCGATGTGACAAAGCATTAACACCTCACCATCCTGCATTGAAAATTCTATTTTTGGCATTGAGTGAGCCCATACCTAACTTGAATCACACAAAATTAGTTTAAGGGGAAGAGTAGATGCAAAGTTAGTGACAAAGTATGTATATTAGCATTTTATCAATTTATAATGTATGTTATTAAATTTTGCATGTTTTATTATGTAAAAATACTCATAATTCAAAGAGAAATAAAATATTTCCCAAGATAAGGCTAAATACAAAAAGAAGAAAAAGTGAAAATGCAGGAGGTGAAGAAGCTGTAAATTGACACAAACAAGCTAAAACTACTACACATATGACAATATGTCCTTTTTCAAGTAAAAATGTATGCATCCAAAGTTAGTTCACTATAACTAAAATGGAGCACACTATGAGGGATGTTGAAAAAAATAGGTACTCCACTTAAGCTGTGACAAAAAATGGGGAATCCTTGCAACCACACTCACCTATTAGTTGTTGGGTATTATAGCTACCACAAATATGGTCCCTCTAACCATTTCATTAGAGGAGGAATAACTTGAGGGTTTTTAATGGTGTAATTATATGTTAGAACTTGTATATAGGCTAAACATTATACAACTCAAGTCATACTTAGCCCGTATATGTGAAAATAGGCCCAACCCTTTCAAGGATGGAATGCCCAACAAGTCTTGGTGGGATGGCTTTAAGAAGAGGCACCTAGACTTGTCCATTATATTGATAAAAGGATTAGATATAGATAGATAGTTAAATATAATTCCTTCAATTTTATATTAATTTTATAATAACTGATAGAAGGTTTATGAAGATAATCAATATAGACCTTTAAAAAAATGGAACTATGATGAATTTGGACTATAGGCTAGCAGAAATAATGCCATACATGTCATAGCAAAAATGGAAAGTTGAAGTGTTCATCAAATCATTACAAAGAGTATGCAATGGATCACCATTCTTGATTTTTTTAATTAAATTGGCCAAATAAATCCTAAATTCTATCTTCTCAAGGTAAAAAGATAGCTAAAAAACTTCAGTGCATACTACAAATTAGGAGCATTTATTATAAGCCAATAGAATGACTGGATGATAGTTTTTTTTCTCAATTAGCTAAACCATTTCAAGAGATCAATACAAAATGGAGTTTATTGTTATAATAGGCACTTGTTACTTTTTTATGGCCATGGGAGTCATGTAGCAATGAAAACTATAGAAGAGGATAAGAGTTTAGGAATTGATCTTGTTACTTTGCCAACCCATACTTCCCACAATCTAAAACCATTGGATGTAAGTGTGTTATACCCATTCAAAAATTGTTTAAAATGTCAAAGGATAAAGTGGATGGATTGAAATTATAATTTTTAAATAAATAGGTCTAACTTCAATGAGTTGGGTAGCATAGCTTCTAAAAATGCACTTTCCATATAAAATAAAAAATTAGGTTTTAGGAGGAAAGGTTTATGACCATTGAATAGATAGGCACTTTTTGAAGACATAGAACCAAGCGAAGCTTATGAAATTATAGATGAAGATGATGAGTATGCAATTCAAATCATCATGTGGTTGGATAGATATGGAGAGGATGATATATATGAAATTATTCATCTTCAACAAGGGCAAGCACTACATTTGTAAGCATTGATAGGTTGTATGATAGACACTCAAATAAAATCAAGGCTATTGAAAAATACAACAAAAAAAGATTTGATGGATTAAGCTCATGAAAAAACTTAATTATGCAAAATTATATCATGAAGCAAGAATTTATTGAAATTACAAGTATGCAACTTTTTGTCTTGATTTTGAAGAATCAACAAAGGTTTCTATTGTAATGAACAAGTATGAAATAATAGCATTTTTTTTACCTTCATTTTTCTAGTCACATCTTGTGTTATACTATGTGAATTGAATATCATATAAATAATATTATCCTATGGTTTTCCCATTTAAATTACTGAATGTTATTATAAAATTGGAATAAACATGTTTATATGATTCACATTGGAATAACCTTGCTTGTATCGAAAGAGATCCTTATTGCCATCACCAAAGTTTTAGGTGATGGAGTGAATGTATGGTATCATCCATGGCCAAAATGGCATCTTCAATGAAAACATGATATTTGTATGAATGTAATTCATACTATAATTGAAATGCTTATTTTTATGAATTATATTCAAGTAATTAATTGTTGTTAATATATTATTCATGCCATCTACTACACAAATTAACCTTAAATGGCAAGTAGTTTTTATAGGCCAAAATAACTCATTCTGAATGACTCACATATTGATATAATTTTTTTTTTAACGAACACCTAAATCCTAATATCTACACTCAATTCACCATTTATTTAGAAGTCAAAAGGAAAAAAGACCCAAAGTATTAAAAAATTGGAATACTAAAAAATGTTTTCCTTGTAAAAAAACCCTCGCTTGTAGCAATAATGGGCAAAAATAATCCAAGGCTTAATTTTTTTGAAAGAATAACCTATAATACTAAAACAAACAACATTATACCCATTTATACAAAAGTCAAAAGAATAAAAAACCTAGAATAGTAAAACAAAAAACCCTTTCAGTCCAAAAGTGGTAGATGTAATCCCAAGAATCAATAGAACAAATCACAGATGGATAAAAATATTTATTGTTTAACATACATTGCAAGAAATAATTAAAAAAACTAAATGATTATGGATCATAGCCTTAATGAGTTATAAATTACCTCACATGTAAGCAACAATGGCTAAAAACATCCAAGGCATAACTGTGTTAAAAATACACTAGTGTAAATGGAGATGGTTCTTTTGAAATCTATATCTAGTTTTGACCACAAAATATCCACATTTGTGAATTCAGAGATGTGCACCTAGTTAACCAATTTTGTGGATATATACACCTAGTTTTCCATTTCTCTACAAGTCAAAAGAAATAAACTCATAATATTAAAAGAACCAACAAAATAAAACCCATGAAAATAGTTTGACATGCATGCCAGAAAGCAATATTTAGAATTTTTAAATCGTTATGGCTCATAGGCTTAATGAGGTATAAAATAAATCAACTTTAAGTAGAGATAACTAAAAAAAATCCAAGGATTGGTCGTATCAAAAAACACTAATGGAAATCAACATGGCTCTCCTGAAATCTACCTTTTCAAAGCTTGAGATCTGCACCTAGTTCACTATTTCTACATAAGTCAAAAGAAAAATCATAGAATACTAAAACACCCATTCCTTTCAGGGTGAGTGGTAGATTATTTTTTAACAAACACACCAAGCCATATTCAATTTTTTTTAACCATTTGGATAATTGACTTAGTGTGGTATTGAAAACCTCACCTATAAGAAGTGATGGCAAAAAAAACCAAAATAAGAAGGTGGAGTTTGGTCTTCCCCACATCATATCATCTCCTATCTTTGACAACAATACACATGCATAAAGACCACTATAATTAAATGTAGGTGTGGTAAAGTTGAATTCAAAGTGATGGGTAGTAAATTTAGGCTAGTAAGTAATCAATTCTTTATCCCCTTGAACCAAATGTATGCATTCCATGATTTTCATGCTATTAACTATGCAGTTCAAATGCCCTAGTTTTAGTGCCCACTTAGATTTTTTCAGTGATGTTACCATCATGAGTCAATTGGACCTAAAAAATAACACTATAAATATGTGTTAATCTATCCATCAACATCAATTTTACATGATGTGGCATGCTCTAGCTTCCATGTAAATTCGAAGTTAGGGTACATGACTATTGGGTCCCTTTTGTTACATTGATTTCAGTCAAACTTTAAAACTCTAATAATTTATAACTTTCTATGAGGTTGAAATTTTCCAAACTAACTTCCATGTTTTCAATGTGGTTTCTTTCACCATTAGTTTCTTCAAATCAATGAGTGATTTTTATTTGATTTATTTTTTTGAGAATAATGAATGCAGGTCCAGGAAAAGATTTCACTCCCTAGTTTGATACTATTCCTTTCTTTAATTTTCAAACGGATAATTTTGAATCGCCTGAATATTTAAAACTCCCTAAGAATATGCCATTTAAGGCCTTGATGAGAGAGTTGATAATTTTAATTTATTATTAGTTCCTCTAGAGGGTTGGGAGGAAGAAGCTACTATGAATGATCTTATGTGATTTATGATGATGTATTTTTCCCATGCTCTTCAAAGATTTATTTTGAGGCTCCATCAAAATTAATTTTAACTCAATTTTCATTGGCTGGAATCCATTTGTTGTTATGATGAGTTTTCTCAGTTAGTCTTACCCTTTGAATAGGTAATGTAACCAACAAATTTTAAATAAATACAAGTATATATTTTTGGACACGATTGAATATGTCACTCCCTTTATTTTTATTGGTTGTCCTAAAAAATAAAATGCCATCAATCTCTCTTTAGCTTGTTTTACTTACATTATCTCTTTTGAATAATATGAAATTAATAAAATATCCACTGAAGTGGTCTTAGTGCCTTTGATTGTAAGCAATATTAATATTTTTTAGTGTTTCAATGATAAAAAGTGAATCCTTCAATTTATGCTCAGCTCAAATGCATTCAATGATAAACTTATTGATGAAAGATAAAATGTAATGAATCATTACTAAATTATTAAGAGGAAGAGAATAATAGAATTTAAAACAAATAAAACTACTAAAGTTTTTTTTTTTTTTTTTTTGATTTAAACTTTTAGGGTTTTACTAGTGCACATTCTATGTTAGATTAAAGGGATGCATTATCTAAATCAGTGAAATAATATACAATAAATAAACACTAATTTTTTGCAAAATTTGACTTTCTTTGACTTTCTAAAAATAGTTATAAACATGTGTAAATAAAGACTTATCTAGATACCAACTATCATGGAAGATTTGGGTGCTGAAAATTAAGTCACAGACAAGTCTGAGTGTCATCAATAGGGTCCTTGAATCAGATCTCTTTCTAGATGATAGCACCCCACTTGGATAGTAGCACCATGTGGATATAGAATCCTAAAAATGGTGCTATTATCATCCTTACAAGACTATTCCTATTTTGTGTTTTTAGGTTCTATTCCTTTGCAGATACAATTTGGAACTTTGTATTGTGCTTACAATAACTGATTTAATATGTAAACCCTAGTCCTCCTTGAAAGTATGGCATGTGATAAAAATATGTGTTTATTATTAGGATAGGGTGGACATCCTCAACACCCCATTATGAAGAGAGTTAACTACATATCAATACTCTAAGGAGGGATCAAGCTCAATGTAGTTCTCCCACCTAGTGCTTGGTGCAAGTGCAAGTGAATGTTAGAATGATAGTGATGTTGAATTCCTTGAGTATGCTTGAGATTGGAAATATTTTAAATGTGGGCTCAGGGAAGCTATAGATGGTAGTATGTATAAGTTGGATAGAATAGAGATCAATGACCTTGATTTTGCTCAATTAGTTTCCTTTTTGAATAAGATTTTGCATATATTTTCCATCTATTGGATATAGGTCTAATAGTCTTGTATTTATAGTGATTTTTAGTTTATGCAAATAATAAAATGTGCCTAGGCCAACCTTAGGAGGTGTACATGTTTTAAAATATATCCATTTGAGAGAGTTAGGGCATGGTATATTAGAACCATGTTGGGGACATTAGTGTTATGTGGCTCTAGTGTCCTTAATATGGTGTAAGTGTCTAGCTAGCAAGCTGCTAGGCACAAAGGGCTAAGATCTAGGAATGCAGTTTTGGGACTATGTTTGAACTGATTGGAGTGTTTGTGGTTTGTAAAATGATATAAAAATGTGATAAAGTTTCTAGGATAGGTATAGGGCTAATCTAGGAAGAAGTTATCTTAATAAATACTCTTAGCATCTAAATACCACTTCTAGGTGTTTACATTTACCCCTCTCCTTTATGGTAGAAATGCAAAAAAATGAAATGACTAGTATAAGGAAAAATAAAAATACCTGAAATTACCCAAAAAGTGAAGCTTGTGTAGCTAGGCCTACGTATGTGAATCAGGGTTTGCATATGTGAAGCATGATCTAAAGAAATAACCTATAATAAAACATGCATAAATGAGTCCTTAAGAGATATAAGAAGTAAAAGAGTATGCTGAATAAAGTAACTAAGTAAAGTTGAATAAAGAGATAGGAAAGACGAAAGGAGTGAATACACCTCATTAGGTATGTAAATCAATGTATGAACCTAGTGACAACCTATTTGTGTGCATGTACATAGTGATCAAATTGTTGAATATCTTGGGATGAGATGATAGTTTGATTAATTATCATAAGTGGAAGGCTCAAAAACTCAATCTATTTTTGACTTCATCATTGCCTACCCCTATTTGGTGGATCATGACATGTGAATTACTTGGATTAGACTATAAGTGTGTCTAATCCTCTCATGTGGGTGGATCAAGAACTCAAGTAGGCTATGAATCCATCATTTCCCACCTATGTGTTGTAGATGAATTTGAAACTAAATTGCATAAAGTGTTTAAAGTATCTAACTATGTATGTTGACTATGGAACCACTCAGGTACATTAGGTGGCTATGGACCACTCAAGAATTCCAACCACTATAGATGGAGGAAGGCATAAAACTGGTCAAAACATGGAATATGATGTCAATTGTATATAATAAAGAGAATGACATGGATTTTACCATTCCATCTGATCAACATGTGTGTAATTGAGTATATGAAAATAATGTGACATGCACATGCCCTCAATCTGATATCTAAGTATACTACTTTTGAATTGAGTATATAATAACTATATTTATATATTTAAAATAAATGTGCGAGTGATCATGCTATGTGTGATGCCCCCAATCTGAGAAACTTATATGAATATGAGTTTAAATGACTGTATCTGAGTAAAATTTGAATGCAACTATTAAACTTGTAGATGTATCTTTGCAAACCTATACTACACCTAGTGTACTGTTTAGGGTAATCTAAATTGACCTAAAGTTGGGGCTACTATACATTAGTACCATTTGGCACTAGTGTCCCATTTTGGGCACTAATGTATGTCTAGCTTGAAATGTAGGTGATTAAACTACTTTTTGAGTCCCTATTTTTTATTTGTCGTATATGTGTCTAAATTCTTGAAACTGGCCTTGTATACTAAAAATGATCTATGAATAGCAATTTAGGTGTCTGATCTATATGGAAAAAACTTATGAATTCCCCATTTTTAAGGGTTGTTGTTGACCTATGCAAGAATTGTCCTCAAAAGAAATAGATCTATAAAATGTGTTAGTCTAAACATATATGATAATTTCATGATAATCTAATATAGTCTGCAAACATAATGTCATAATATAAAATAATATGAGCAAAAGTATGTAATATAATATGTATATTGTATCTATCATTACACAAGGGTGTCCAAATAGATGTAATAAGTGTGTATATCAATAAATTAGAGTGGTTACCTTGGGGGATGGGTCATGATGTCCATCACTAAACCTAAGTAGGAAGGGTTGATACATAATGTCCCTCATGGCATCAAAAACTGGTGTGCGTAACAAATAAATACAAGTGTCATTACCATGACACATACAAAAAAACATAAATATAAAACACATGAGGCACACAATGGTAGGCTAAGGGGCCATAATATAAGATACATGGGGACATGTCACTAAATCTGAGCATAGAATACATATAAGGATATGTTCAAATGTTGACATATGCAAGCAGCAAACAAGTTGGTTTAGAGCCACATAGAAAGAAATGTTCAAATGTCTGCATATACAATCAAGAAATCACACACAAGGGAGATGGGCACATGCCCAAGGCATACATAAATATAAGTGGCATAGAGCCAAAAAATAATGGAATATTCAAATGCCCTCAAAATGGAAGAAGCATATGAAACACATTCAAGTATAAACTATGAAAGCTAGAAATGAAAGTATGTGTGAATGTCAGGATGTAAATATAATGAGTTTAAACAAGTGATAATCAGCAAAAAATATGAGCATGATTATCAATGATCAATATTAAGATATATCAATGCATAAACTGGAATGTATAAAATGTAAGGTTATAACTTGGTAATAGTAATTGTGTATGAGATTTCCCCAAGTGACTAAATTTAACAAATGAATAAACCTAGATCGGTGTATATAACCTTAGTGGGTAGATGATAGTAATTTTAGATCAGTGAAGTGAACCAGAGTCCTATATGTAATCTGCAAGCACTCAATAAGAATAAGTGAAGCATATATGTATGATAAAATTGACCATACTAAGATAGCTAGCATATGTATTATCTAGAAATTAGAATAAACATAAACACAAAAATGCATACAATTTATAAATTTTATGTTTTCCAAGTAATATTTGAATGTTTTTGTGTTTGGCATGTTATATTATTTTTGT
This sequence comes from Torreya grandis, assembly GCA_037957365.1. Taxonomy (NCBI): domain Eukaryota; kingdom Viridiplantae; phylum Streptophyta; class Pinopsida; order Cupressales; family Taxaceae; genus Torreya; species Torreya grandis. The sequence goes on from JARHVA010000452.1 coordinate 3,760,806, forward strand.
ATTTTGTAGATATAAACTATATCCAAGCAAATGAAAATAACCTATATACAAGGATTAGGAGAGAAAAATGTATGTACGAGGGGGTAGGAACCATATTAAACAATGAGTCTCATGGAGACTCACTATCATTATGCCCTATGTCAAAAATAGGAACAATGATCTCACATACAGTGTGAATGCTATGTTTTAATTAAATGTTGTTACAATAAGAAACTGATTATTGTTCATTATCAGAATCATAATAAAACATGGAATATTAGAGGGAAGTACATCATGATGTGGAATTGACCTTTATGAGTTGTGCTTTGGAATTTTAATTATGATTGTACCCTTTGAAACTACGCTTATTGTAGACATATGGTGTTGTGGAAGCTCTTTGTCTAGAAATCCTTATCTAAGAATGCTTATTGGCTTAGCATGATTTTGACTTTGTAACTTAAGTTCATGCTCTTTCTATAACATGTCCTATGTATCTTGATGTTTTGCCTTGATAAACTATAACTCTGAATGATTTACCTTAGGATTTGTAATAAATCCCAAACCTTTTTGACCAATATTATCAATTTCTAGAATAGGAGTAGTGATGCCTTGGGCCTGCTTGCCCAAACCTTGACCATGATAATCAAAATGTTTTAGATATTTGTGACCAAAATCATACCATTTTTTAGCATTGAGTTTCATTTTGTAGAGATATATTTTCCATTTTTAATTTTTCTTGTTATATTGTTTCTGGATTTGATTATGCTTTTTGAACCTTTTATTGTTTTGAGTTATGCTTTGGTAACCATTTTTGTACTGTTTCTAAATTTGACCCTTTATGAATTGGTATATGTGTCACTATATCTTGTGTGGATTATGTGTCACTGTGTGAGTCATCTATATCCATTATGTATTGTATTTTTCTTTTCAATTCTAAACATGAATTGGTGTGTGCCTATGTATTCTATGATATGCACAAAAATATATGGATCTCCTTATTGGGTGAAGAGGAGGTAAGTCGATCAATTTAGGTTTAATCATGTCTCTTAGTATCTTTTTTGATATCTTATTTAATATTTGAATGATTTTATAATCACTAGTTTTAGATGTAATTTTTTTAAATTTATTATTTGGATATGTAACATTTTTTGCCACAAATTGATTAGGTGAAGATGCATATACATGATTTACACTATTGAGCCTTAGAGGCCTTTATATTGTAAATTGATTTTCCAATCTTGTAACCTTTTCATGTAATAGTTAATTCTAATTTTGTAAACTTACAACTATCATGCTCATATTCATAACTTGATCACATAGAGTCTCATAAGTGCAAACCCTAGTTGTTTCTAATTGAACATGTTGGCATACACCCTATAGGGAAGAGGTGTGAATAAGTTTTGTATGGGGATTAGTGACATTGGTATAAGATACTTCATTTTGTGTAGGGGTGATAAAATGGACTTGGTTAGAAGGAAATTATCTATCACCCTCATGGAGATGAGGAGGAGAAGGATATTCTTTCCTATGCATAAGCTATGACATTGAAACATGAAACATAGTTGTTGGTTTATGTGTTAAATCATCTATGTGTGTATAGGTTTGCTTGTTAATGGAATTACACATAGGAGAAACATAACTTGCTATGAAATATGACATATATTTAAACTGATATAAATCATCATCTATACATGTGTTTATGTCTTTTATAAATTGATTTTGAATCAAAGGGAACAAACATGCAAATGAAAGTATTAGACTTTACAACAAAAAGTGATTAATTTCTTATATCATTATGATCATGATTATATAAATTTACACAAATCAATAGATGTATAGATCTAAAATATGAGTTATATAAATGTTAACACTAGGGTTATCTAGGGTTAGGGTTTTTAATAAGGGTTGCTTTGTAAAAATTTAAATTACATTAAATAAATGAAACCCTAATGTGGGATTGATTAAATAGCTAGGTTATGTTAAAAAATTAGAAAAATAAAAGATTGTAACCCTAATTTAGTGCAAAAAAATTTAAATCTAAGGTAAACCCTATGTAAAACTACTATTTTAAGTAGTATTCAAAGTAATTCAAGCTCACCAAATATTTTAACCTTTTAGAGTTTTACTAGTGTAAATCATATGTTAGATTATAGGGATAAGTTATTTAAATTAGTGAAATAATATGCAATAAATAACTATTAATTCTTTATATAATTGGACTTGTTTTGACTTTCTTAAATTATCAATAAATATGTGGAAATATAGACTTTATTAAACATGAGAAAAATAACTATTGTAAAATATTTAGGTGCTAAAAATTGAGTTACAGACAAGTTTGAGTGGCATTAATAAGGTCCCTGAGTTAGATCTCTCTCTAGATAATAACACCCCACATAGATAATACCACCATGTGACTCTCGTGTCCTAAAAATGGTGCTAGTGTCTTCTTTGTAGGATTGTTCCTATTTTGTAGGTTCACCTACACCTATGTTTTTGGGTTATGTTCCTGTGCACACAAAATCTATAATTCTATATTGTGCCTAGAATTTTTGGTTTAATATGTAAACCCTAATCTTCTTTGTAAGTATGGCATGAGATGAAAATGTGTGTTTATTAGTAGGAAAGGTTGGACATCATCAACACCCATTATGAAGATACTTTCCTACATACCAATACTCTAAGCAGGGATCAAACATGATGTAGTTCTCCCACCTGTTACTTGTGCAAGTGCAAGTGAATGATAGAATAATAGTTTTTTTGAATGCATTTGAGTGTGCTTGAGATCAAAAATATTTAAAATATGGGCTTATAGTAGTATGTAGAAGTAGGGTGAAATATACATTAATAACCTTGAGTTTTCTCAACTTTTTTTCTTATTTGAATAGGTCTTTTTCATCTATTTTTCATCTAGTGGATATATGTCTAATAGTCTTGTATTTATAGTGATCCATAGCTTATGTGGATAATAAAATGTGCCTAGGCCAATCTTAGGATGGGTACACATTTGAAAATATATCCATTTGGTAGAGTTAGGGCAAGGTACACTAACGTCATGTGGCTCTAGTGTCTTTAATGTAGTGTTAGTGTTTAACTGACAAGTTGTTGGGTATAAAGGGTTAGGATCTGGGAATGTAGTTTTGGGACTGTGTTTGAGCTGACTAAAGATGTCTATGGTCCACACAATAGCTATAAAAGTGTCATCAAAATTTTAGGATAGGTTTAAGACTCAGCTAAAAATAGATAGTCTCAAGTAACACTCTTAACTTCCAAATACAACTATTAAGTAATTACTTTTTATTTGTTTTTTTAAATTTAAATACTAATTTTTCATTTAAAAAATGGAAAAAAATCTAATGAATTAATAGATGAACCCTCCTCCTAAAACAGGACTATATTGAACCTATTAATTTAGAGACTATTGAACATATAAACTTTTGAATTCTTATTAGTCCCATAAGGTCTCTTTTGCCTTCAAATTATTTTAACTAGTTATTAATCTTTCTTATCTAGCCCAGTCAGAAAGCATAGATTTGCATGCTAAAAATATGTAAGTATTTTACATAAACAGCTTGTATATTGTTTAAGTGGTAACATATAATATTATTATTCATGAAAACTGATTCATTAGAATTTTTTTATGTTATTTCCGTCTTTGCATCAATCAAATCAACGTCAATCGAGCTAAATAGCAGTCATAATTATTGTGTGGCCCACATTCTAGTAGTTGTCCTCTTTTCTCTCCATTCTCTATGATGCTAGTTAATCCATGGGTAGCCTATCCACAAAAATAGCACCATGCTTGCTTCTAATCCATGTTTTTTTTTAAATGACATCTATGTAATGATATTTAAATTTGTCAGCCTGTGGCTCTTGCTGTCAATATTGAATGCATATGCTGATGTTCTGTAGTTTTGAATTTAGCATTGTTTATTTTTTTTTGGCCTATTTTATACATCGCCTTTTCTTCCCCTATTTTTACAATATGCCCTGCAAAGCCTTTTGCCTTTTCTGATTTGACAAAAATATATGAACTTGTTATGGGTAAGGGAAGTAAGTCATAAATGGAGTATCACAATGGAGGAGATGTTGTAGAGAATTGGATTTTATCCATAGATCTCTTAGAAATATTTGTTTACTAAGATTCATACCACGTTTGTAACAAGGGAAGATCTTTATTTAATGTATGCAAAGATGCTATTTTTCATGCTATATTTTTTTTAATAATAGATGTAACCTTTCTGTGCTGATTATCTAAGAGTTTTTGAAGTTGGAATGTGTCTTTGAATTATCAATATAATTTCATGAAACTATACGTCTCTTACATTTATGGTAGCAGTCATCACCCATTATTATTCGGAAGCACAAAAATGCCATATAGCCCACACACATCAAAACATTGATCTACAAGCAATAAGACTTCTGATTACCTGCATGTTTAATATACGTCGCACTTTCATGCCTACCTAGATAAGAAAACTGAGAAATACCATAATTGGTTTCTTTAATTACTTAAGCCTAGGGGTTTTTAGCTTTGTTCCACCCTTTCTGTATGTAGTAAGTATCTGAACTTGCCTGTAAACTTAGAAAGCCCCGTGTAACATTTTAAATTTTCCAACCTAATGAATCTTTACCTTGTATTCTATATACTTGACCAATAAGAACATAAATCTTCCATACATTTTTTATTTTAATATTTTTCATTGTTGGTACAACAACATTCCCAATCATCTTTAAAACTTTAGAGTGGGATCTTATCACAAAGTTCGTTTTTTATTTTTTATATTTTATAGAGAGGAAGTTTAATATAATATTAAAATGTTTCCAGATCTATCTGTTGAAGCAAATCATAAAAATGTAGAGTTGTGGGTATCTAGATTCTAAGCTATGACTCTGTCTACTAAAAAATATGGGCTTACAAAGCTCTATGACTATGGAGCTGGAGCCCAAAAATTGAAAACATTTGTTTTAACTTTTCATCATAGCCTTCCATGGATAAAATCATCCCATTTTCATATATTTTGAGGGAGGAGCTTTCATGACAATTTGGAAATATTATCCTCATATTGTTAGAGCATTTGTTAGCCTTTTCTTCAAAATCAACTTGATGCTCCTTTAAGTGATAATTTTCCTAATCTTTTCTACCATATCTTATTTCAAAATGAACTACTATTTTTTTTAATTATAGAGAAGGGTAAACATCAAACAGAGTAAACTTTTTAACAGTTTTCTTAGCTATACAAAGGAATCTTTACAACAGGAACTTACTAGTTCGTACATGAGCCTTTATTACTGACTCTTCATTTATATCCATATCAAATTTACTCGCTTCTTCATGCAAAAATATTAATTTTATGTTACCTTGCCAAGAGTTAGAATGCCCTATAAGTGATTTTATTCCCTGATTTGATCATATGAACTTTGGCCAGGATTCTAAGTGTGATGTTTTTTCCCTACACAGTAAGTTGCGAGTCTCCTATCCAAGTGATTTATTTCATTCCTAGCTCACGAACAATTGGGAGGCCCTTTACAGAGTGTAGGACTCTGCTATGTTGTTGGATAATTTTTTTCAAGTTCCAACAATAATTAATTAACCTAATTTTTTGGGTTTACGATGAGTTCCCCACCCTTGTCTTCCATAATTTCCTCTAGCCATTCCATCAAAGTACAAAAATCTATGGTTTCTTTCATGGATTTTGGGCTTGCCTATGATCTTCTTGGTATTAATTTATTTGAGCTACTACTCAAGTTGCCAGGATTAAGGTATTATACCTCTTCTTTATCATATGCATCTTTCTCTTTGCTTTTAATAAATTTAGCTATGATAGATTTAATGATTACGATCTGTTTTAGAAATTTCCCTATTTAAGCTCTTCCTCATTTTGTCAAAAGCAAAAACCTATTCATCTAACCCATATCCTTTGGATTAGATATCTTGGAATTGAACTCCTCATTTTAGTGAGAATGCTCTTGACTTTGAGGGTATGGATGTGGCTTTTGGTTCATTTTGTGATAACTTCTTCTTTGGAATGATTTATTTGAAATAATTCTAATTTTTTTGAAAAATATGACAGTCATTATGCCCTGTGCCATTCCATTTTGGGATCCTAACTTTAGCATTTTTTCCAATAACAGTCATGTTGATCAAATCTGAAATATTCGGCATCCTCTTTCTTCTAAGCCAAGAGGTGATATTTTGAAGAGCATAAATTCCCTACAAAAGCTGCTTACCAAGAATTATGTCTTTCAAAATGCCAATATGATTGTCACTCTTGATGATCCAAGACGCATAATTTTTTATAAGATTCTTTCTTAACTTTAGAAATTCACAAGAAATGCAAATTGTATTGTAGAAATTTGGAAATTGGATGGCATCCACGTTATACATTTACGCTACTACTCAGATCCATAGACCTCAAATCCAATGTAGGCAACATGATGTAGAGTAGAAAAGTGGCATAGATGGCAAAAACAAATTGTACGCATGTTAGTCTTGTAACAAATTAACCAATGGGTACCATATTTTAACAAATAAAAGCATGAAAAATGTCTAAATATAGCTTGTAAATGGAGAAAAAGAACACTAAAACAACAGAAATGACAATAAATGTACCTACAAATGAAAGTGAAATATAAAATATATATGGGTCTACCTTAAAAAACACATCTACATAGAACTCGTCTGCTTTGGTCTTTATATTCAGCCATTTTCTGGTCACTAAGTTTGGCCAAGAATACTATAAAAATAAGCCCCATGGAAATTTAGAATGACTTCATTATCTTTGTAGTCATCAAATTGTAATTCAGGGAAAACCCAATATGAAAACAAAACTAGTTTGTTGAAAAATGCAGGGCAAACAAATATAGATTTCTGAGTTTCATGAGCAAATCTACAGCTAAAAACACACCCCAGACAGCTGTAGAGTAAAAAATCCATATGGAGCTTATCATGTATTCAATTAGCCCTGGGGGCAAGTAACTCACCTGATCACTAGCGTTGCCATTGCCATTGAGAGAACTTTGACATCTACAGTGGACGATATTAATATCTTCTTTTTTAGGCTTGATGTTCAATGGATTGGGCATGAGTAGTCCGTCTATATCATAGTCATGTTCATCTAATTCGAATATTCCCCTACCAAAAACATTGAATTGAGATACTACTTTTGGTGTGAATCGACACAATCCCAAATTTTAGCAGCATTGGGATACTGGACTAGCAGATGGGTAACCGATTAATAAATTTGTTAGCACATTATATGCCAGAAATAAAAGATTATACAATACAACCGATTACTAAAAATGGGTGTAGACTGTTATCTATGCTACTTCTTATTGCACACACAAGGGTGTTTGACGGCTCTCCTTGGATCAAGATATTATTTAGATATTTGATAATGATTTGGATGGGAGCGGTAATCATACCAAGGAAAGTTGATGGGAGGATTTAAAAACCCAAGCTCCCTCACTTTACTCGCCGTTATGTTCCTCTTTCCCTATTCTATTCTAAAAAATTCAAGTTTAATACATAGGAAACTAGTGAAAGGATTTTTGGATCGTAACTTCTATTCCCAAGTCTGCGTTTTTCTCACACGCTTCAGATTATTTTGTTATGCTATTCTTCAAAATATTAGTTACAGTAGGTTCTTTGGGGGTGCCCAATGGGTAAATCATCCGTCTTATCTTTCTCTACTCTAAAAAATGTTTAGGGCCTTCATATCCATGAGACCCATGCATATTAAGTGATTCATGCACACACAATTGGCCACACTGACAGTTATTTGTAGAATCCAAATAGAATGTGTTGTTGTCTATATTTCAATGGGTTCACACCATGATGGAAATAAGGCTCACCCCACATCCATTACATGAATGCGAGGCTTCAAGATCATGATACATGCCATGATCACATATAGTATGCGGCTTCGATCGATTCATAGCTCAGTAAGCTTCATAAATTTCAATGGCATTAATACAATATTTTGTACCCTATTTCAAATCATGTGGTTAACAATTAATTTTTAAAATAACGCCTTAACGAGCCTTAAAGGGGAGTAGTACACTTCAATGCCTGTGTAAGTAACAAATTTGATTTTGGTTCCATAAGCCCCATATTGGGCTAGCACTATACTGAGTCCAGGCATAATTTCTTCTAAGTGCAATAACGCTATTGAGGACAATGCCATTAATGGAGACTGCATCCCACAAAACTATTACTAAGAAAAGGTAAAATCCTTGGCCTTAGCCTAATATAATCTAGTGTCCCTCCTATCATTTATTACAGTGTCTCAAGGGTCTTAAAATAATCTTTGTTTGCCCTCAGAATCACATCAGTCTGCATCCAAAAGCCTCAATCTGTCACTTTTATTTTTGCTTAATGGCTGCTAGTGAGAGTGTGGATTTCTCTCTGTTGTGTGGCGAAAGACCATGGTCCAACTTGTTATGATCGAATTTTTTTAGTGCATATGACATTTCAACAGTTTAAATTTATTTTCTCTTTTTCATTCAACGTCAAGTCACATATGGGTTCTTAAAGACTCCATTTTGATGCTATTACCAATCCATTAGTCTTTGATCTTGTTTCTAAATCTTAATGCTAAACCAGTTCCACTTTGGAAAAATTATTTTATTTTCTTTGTTTTAGTTTTTTATTCAATTTGAGTTCCACATGGATTTTGAAAGACCAATTGGCCTCAGTGTAAATGATACAAATGCGATGGCATTTGATCTTGTTATTAAATTTCCAAACTAAACTAGCCCTTTTATATTTACATCAGAACTCAACCGGCATTTGAAAATTATCACTATCAGTTTCAGATGGGTATAGATTAGAGTCAACATATTAAACAAGGCCTTAAATATTTGCCATTTAATTTCTTTTTTGAGGGATGCAATTAATTTCTTCAGTCATATAAAACTTGATCTATTGTAGTGCCAATAAAAAAAAAGTCGTGGATTTTTTTATAGTAGAAAAATGTTATGGATAAAATGTTCACGAATGTTTATAGAACAACTGGACTTGTTATTCATGTAATTTTTTTGATCTAACACTATATCTAGTGCAATGTACTCACTAGATTGATATGGTGTTTGCAGGTATAGAGACCAGAATGTTGTAATTAAATTTGTGAAAAAAAGTGACCTCCTAGAAGAGATGAATAAAATTTGGGCATGATTTGCAAGGGATGTTTCAATGTTAACACGTGTTTAACATAAAAATCTACTTAAGCCCTTTTTTGACACGTATGTTTGGCGGGGGGGAGTGTTGGAATTATTAAATCATAATAGTTGTAGAATGATCAAATGCCACTATTATTCTTACTATGTTGTTTGATTGATTGACAATCTTATCATGCCATCTTTTGTGTGTCAAATTGGTCGATGTCACATAATTCAAGTGTTGACACATAATTCAAACATATATATATATATATATATATATATATATATATATATATATATATATATATAAATAAAAGAGCAGTACCCTTTCCAAATCAATTTTTTGACATCTATAATTGCTAATTTAAAATCTAGCATCAAACAACTCTAAATATTATTAATACTAACTCTCATGTTTGTCCAATATTCTTATTACAAGGACTTAATACTCTACACTTTTATTTTTAATAAGATTTAATGTTTGTTAATATTTACATTGATCTTTAAAAAAAAATACTCATATATCCTAAATCTTATGTTAAACCTTTTAAGAAAATACAAGACCTAACAAACTCACATATTATTAGAAAGTACATAAATTGATGTGTAATAATAAGTTTATCTCTTAAACATTCTTGGTTGGCCAATATAATCCTTTTAGAAACAAGAATCACTGAACACTTATATCCATCCATAAGCTATGAACATTTGTGTTTGCCAAATAACAATACTTTTTATCCACATATCTATCTTTCACCTAGAAGTGTTTGGTGAAAGAATTTGCATGATTTACCTCTAATACTCACTATATTTTTAAAGCTTTGATATAATCTCAATGACTTACCATCATTTTTATTTTATAATGTAAGTTTTCATTAGAATTTTACTTTTTTTTAATTGGGAAGAAAATTAGAAAGTAGAGAGAGATGATTTTCCTAAAATTGTTATTCCTTTTTTATATTCTGAAATATTTAAAAGTAATTTTGTACTTTATGAATTTTTTTAAAATACTATTTAACATTGCTAAAGTTAATAAAATCTAAAAAAATTATTATTCATAGAAAATAATTATAATAATGATAATTTATTAAAAATATTTTTAAATGATAAAATAAAAATTATAAAATAAAAACATGTTAACTTTTGTATGTAAAAGAGTCTAGATACAAATATTTTTTTAATATTAATACTTATTCTATTAATATTAGAATGATTATTAATAATGTATTTAGATAGTCAAAGGCTAAGGTATGTAACTATAAATGATTTTTAATTTAGAAAGCAAAAAAAAAAATTGATGGAACAAAGAAAACAAAAAAAAAACCTCCTATAAAATGTTGTCTATAAATACTTCTCACAGTTATGGAAATTCTCAAAATTTTAACAGGCTATCAATTTTAATAGAGAGTTATACAATCTGACTCCCATTGTATCCCTGGAAGTTGCAATAGTCTTAGCCTTTCTGCTAAGATAGTAAATTTGCTCTGCCCATATCTACTAGGCCTTATCCTTGGCAATCCCATTTTTCCTTTGGAAGAACATTACGTCAAGATTGAAAAGGTGGTTAAAATCAAAATCAGTCCTTAGCATTGGATCAAAAAAAGTTTTGTATGCTTCCTACAATAGAATAAACATTTTTTAGGATTCCTCTTTCTCAGAAAGTAGGCATACATCAAGGTGTTAAACTCTCACCTTTTCCCTTTGCACTTTCTTCAATTCACCCAATTTTGCACTTTGGGGCACAGAGAAAACATCATACAAGGTTATGGTGGGTGAATAAGAAGAAGAAAAAGAAGCTTTGGTCATAATCATAGTATGCATGAGCTTTGTCCTCCTCAATGGATTATTATTATTTTTAGTTTTATTTAGGGGATGGTTGCATAAGTGAGCATAAGCCTTGAAAGCATAAGCATGAGATGATAACTTGTAAGTATTAGTAATGAATACAATCATGGCAAATGTAGGACTCAGCTTGAGTGGGAGGAGTGGGCATGGTGATAGTTAAAGTTATACTTATTTTTTATTTACATAGAATTAAGAGGATACGAATTTATATTGGCATAGTCTTAGTTTAAATTCTGGTATAATTTAGGAAGGAAATATAAATGGAAAGGAAACTCGTCTTCCCTTCTTCTACCGAAACCCTAGCTTTAGGGTTTGGTTTATGAGAAAATGGCTCTAAAAAGCACATCTGAGAGGGTGTTGCATGTCGAGGAAGGAGGTCTAGGGAACTATGGCTCCTCTAGATAATAGCTCAGAGTGTTTGCTATTGTTTGTTCGTTCAATGCTTTTGTTTCTACATGCATATTGGATTTTCCATGTGATCTCCTTGACAAAGGGATGTTTGTAGGTTATGACAGTGGTTATTGTTGGGGTTTTTGGCTAGAACTAGGGTTTATGGTTGGTGGTAACAACGGTTTTGGTTTCTTTCCTTGGCCGCATAATGTCTTCCCAGTCTTATATCTCTTCTTAACTTTACACCATTTTAGGGTCTTCTTTTAGGATTTGGTTTGAGTCTTACAGTTTAGTTTATTATTTCATTGTTTGGATTTTCCTAACCAACAAAGATATGTTGTCGGTAAATTGTTGTTTTTCATTTGTTTGACTTTAATTAATCAATATGGGAGTTTGAGAGATATTTTTGTTTATTTTATTGTGAGCCAATATTTTCTATTTCTAAAGAGTTTGATTAGTAAATAAAAGTTGATTATTTTATTTTGTAACATTTTATAACTTATTATTTAATTAATAATTACTATTTTAAAATGTTTTAATAATAATTTTTAAAAACTTTTAATTATAATCATACAATTAAAATATAAAATTGATAAAAATAAAAATATCAAAAAAAAATATTAAATAACTTTATTATTTTTAAAGGATAAGATTGACATTCCCAAACATAACATTCTAATCAAACCTTCTTCCATAATTATAAATAATAATAATTATTTTTTTAAAGATGAGAACGAGTCATGACCTCCTTATTTATTCAATTTTTTTACAATACAAATTCAACCCCAGAAAATAATTAAAGTACGTTAACATCATGCGCGATACAGGGTACGGTTGCTCGATGGTTATTTGATTGGGGTACCGTCGCTTTCAACGATATCTTAAATGTGGAGATTCAAATCTTTTTATATATTTTTTCTTTGAATGTTCCATTAGTAATATATTTCTTGTACGCTGCACTTTCCACCCATCAAATGATAATTGGTTCGGTTTCCATTTATGTTGGCAAAGAGAGAGCTTCTTTATATCTTTTAAATAATGTAATTGTCAAATGCTACCTATATTCAATGTTTCAATCTTTATCCTTTCTTTCAAAAACTAATTTCAATTCAAATGCTACGTATATTCATTTCGAGACACAATATCTTGCAACTACTTATTCCATAATCAAGGGTTTCCATCTTATCCGATTGGTTTATATTTATGTAAAATATTTTTGTATGTATATTTTTCTTAAGTGGATTTCACTATTTGAAGGCTTGACAAATTCACTTAGTATCGTTAAAATTTATTATTTATTTATTTATTATGTTTAAAAAGATAAGAAGAAGAAAATATATTGACAAGTATGTGTTAAATATGTTGGATGAACAAGTCAAATTAAAATGTGAATCAATAATGAAAAAGATAAGTTATCAAAAAAAAAGTTTGCCTATGTCTTACCTTTTTTTAATTTTATATTACTTAAGTAAGAATTATTATGGTTGTATATATATTGTCATGTTTATTTTAAAATAATTAAATTATTTTTATTATATTTAGATTTAATTTATTTTTTCATATTATATCTTAATGATCTTATATTTTTTATCTTCAAGTAAAAAAAAGGTTTTTGACAGGGACATATTACCTAGTACAAAGTAAGAAGATAAAACATTATAAAATAGACAAACAATAAACAAAGAACTAGCTTATGCAAGCAAAGGCTACATACAAATAGATGAAAAATTAACTAATTGCCAACAAAATATTAGTTTATGACTAACACAAGAAGACAAAACTCTCTTTCTAGGGTTAGAAAAATTCTCTAGGCCTTTCACAACATCTAGTTCTTTCCAAAGGAGAAGAATATTGATGCAAATAAAGTCTCCTGAAATTGCCTTCTTGATCTCTTCCACATTTTTATTTTGACTTTCAATGTATTTTCTAGGCAAATTTATGGTGTTATCTAGTTTCCTCTTCTTTGAGTCCTTGCAGGCTGCAAGGGTGCTTATGGCATTGTTAGTTTTATTTATTTTAGTCTCATACATCTTACTCTTCATCCCTTTCAAATCTACCTGTAACTTATTTTCAGCACTAATTTGGTAATATCATTTGTTAGCTCACTAATATCCTATTCAAGGTCTATGAACTCCTCATTATTCTTTTTATGTTAACTTTCTAACTTCTCAACTCTACCTTGTAACTCCACTAGCATATTCCTTTTTTTTTTAATTCACTAATCATTTCGTTGATGAAGGTGAGTAGGGTATTACTATCTCTTTCCAATTTGTCCATCCTTGCTTTGATGGGATAGTCTTTGGGTTTCTAGTGCTTCAATTCTTATATTTCACCAAGGGGTTTATGGAGATCCCTATTCAATGGAGTCTTTCGATCTTTTGACTTGTCTTTAGATGCCCTACTTTTAATCATCAATTATTTTTCTGTAAGAGAGGGGCCTTGGATAAAGTTCTTATTAGACCTGAAAGTCTAATTGGCCAATGTTTCATTTGATTCCTCCCTAATAACCTATTGAGCCCTTTTTTAGTCCCAACTGCAACTTCTTTTTGGGTGACCCCTTAGATTTTAGCGAAACCATTTTTTCTTACATCTTCCATTGGTGTTTCAAAAGAAATGATTTTTTAAGTATCATATGGGTTAAATCTTATTTAAGAACATATTATGTCAAATATAAATTTATATATTCTTTTTAGATTGAATTTATTAATTTTAGACTTAGAATTACCTCGAACTTCATTGCACTTGATTTGCTTCATCTTGTTTTTATCCATTTTGTGTATTTATTCTGATAACAAGACAATATGATTATACAAGGAAGATCTAACTATTGTATTTTTTAAGGAATTATTTTTGTAGAAGTATATAATTATAGGTGAATATTTTTATTTGACAAATTATTAAAGTTAAAAATGGTAGGAAAATTATATATATATATATATATATATATATATATATATATATATATATATATGAATGATTGCACTTGATTTTATTTATTATTTATTTATCCTTTTTTTATTTTCACAATGAAAATAAAATAAAATGATTGTATAAGGAAGATCTAACTAGAGTATTTTTAAAGGATTTTTTTTTTAAAAATGCATGTATCAAGGTAGGCAAATATTTTTATTTTGAAAATTATATAACATAAGTATGGTATGAAAATTAAATTAATAATATATAAATTATTAATATATGTATATTTTGGTAAATTTAATAAATTTATGAACATTTTATTAGAATATTTGGCAATTATTTAAAAAATATTTGTCAAAAATAATTAATTGGTGAAAAATAACCTCTAAAAATACATTGGATTTAACATTTAGCAATATCAAATAGTAAGTCAAGATTTGTCATAATGATTAAATTTAATAAAAATGTGAAATGAAAATGTTAAATTGATAATTATACTAGAAAAGAGGCAAAATATGATAAAATAGACACATCATGATGAACTGAATGTATATCTAAGCTGTGTAGATCTATAGTTGACTATATGTCAAATTTGGAGTATTGAATGTACTAAAGCATGATCAGTGCCTAAATTATTTGTGTCCAAGGTGAGATCATCACTAACTAGGATTGATTGATGTTCATGTTCTTATGTCAATTCCATACTCTAGTCACATTGAGATATTGATTTTCGTGTGTCTCTTTGCAACTAGATATCATGCCTATTTTTAGTTATGCTTATTTGATTATAAATGCATCTAAATACTATCATCTTTATTTTTATTGACCTAGCTTTCCATCAAGTTCAACTCATGAAAAAAAAATTATGAGTCAAAAAATCATTATATCCTACACATTATAATTATATCTCGTGTGGTTCTATGTTACGTGAATGAAAACCTTGAGAAAGTAATTTTGTTCATCATTTGTCAAAGATGTGAATATGCAACTACATGCAATGGAATAAAAACATTCATTTGGTACTTTAGGGTGATGCATAAATGTTAAAGCATCAATTAAATCCATTAAAAGTGTAAATATGTATATAAAAAGGGTAGGCTCAAACTTGAATTATGGATTAAAAGATCGCACCCCTTGCCTCTCGAATAGACACATTCCATTTATTTTTAAATTACTCTGGATGACTTGGTATAAATAGGATGCTCTAGGATAAATTCATCACTTAGGTTAATTCTACAAAATATAAATAAAAGATAATCAAGGCACATGAAAAAGGAAAGAACCCAAAAATTTATTAAAGATATAATAGATAGGCCCTTCATTCCTGCCTAAGGAAAGAATGATGAGACTATTGATTTCATCCTAGCAAAAATAAATGTAAAGTGTTCTAGTAATACCATATAAGTGTGTGTAATTTGTCACTAAATTGAGAATCAATAGATTTCAAGAAATTTAGATGCATTTATAGGGATTAATTATTAAAATAAGAGTAGTGTGAGGTAGGATATGTTCTAGAGGCAAAGAATCATCTATCATTTTAGCAAGCATAACAAAATAAGGAAAAGAAACTATGAAAAAATGGATTATATTGAAATTACATGTCTACATAATGCCTCTAATTTGATGTGTATGGTAGTGAGTGTATGCATGTGTCAAAGTATAAAAAATAATAATTGAAGAATATATATTCACATACATAGAAAAGGGTGGAGGGATTGAATGATGCTTGAGATAAGATCCATCCTTACTAATTTTATAGCATATCTGAAACAATTTTCAATTGCTACGAGTAATCAACTTTATAATGAAAAATCTGAATTTGAAATGAAAATTAAATGGGCATAGGATCAGTTATACTTAATCTATATTGAAACACGTTTCATCATCTTAAAAAAATTCACATTATTCATCTTATTTAGATTTTTTTTTTTTTTTTTTCTGAAAAGTATTGACATAAATACTTCTTCTTTGAGAGTTTTGTGAACTCAACTCACTTCTTAATTATTAAAGTAGATAAATTTTGCTTCAAGTAGAGCTTCCCAATTTTTTGCTTAATAGCCTTTACTTAATAACTTCTTAAAAATTATGAGATATATGCTTCCCTTTGAGTTGAGGGATTGAATATCTCATACTCAAATCAAACATCTCAAAATAATATAATTATAAACACCATGCATAATAATATTATATATAACTAATACCATTACAAAGTTTGTTATGTCAAATATAATTGTAATAAAGTGTCACATGCAAAGGTCCTATTATATGTATAAAAGAATGAAAATAATTATGTTAAGTGTCGTGTCACATAGAAAAGATATCATCAGGCAAAGCTCAATGTAAAAGAACTCAATTTGAGTGCAAAGAATAAACATAATGATATTTAAAATTATATTATTATTTTATAAAATTTATAAACAAATTATTGTTGATTAATATATAAAATATATAATTAATTAATTAATTATAATATTATGGTTAAATAGATATAATTATATTGAAACAAATAAATTTAATATTTATTATAAATTTTAACACCCTTTAAATAATTTATTTAATAAAACATTGATTACGTCTCAGATAAATGTAAATATATTGAATTTTCCATTCAATAAGATTGAATAAAAGTTAAAGTTTAAATTTGGTTGTTGATGGTTTTGCTTGGGGTAGTCGCTTTCAATGATATTTTCAATGTGAAGATTCAGATATTTGTTTTTATATTTTATTTTATTTTGGATGTTCCATCAGTAATATGTTTCTGCATCCGGAAACGTCATTATTGTTTTATTAACACTTATCAAAAGATTATTGCTAGGTTTTTTTTTTTAAGCTCACAAAGAGATAAAGTTCTCTGTAGTTGTCAAAATTTGACATTACATTAAGTCTTTTTGCGTGGCATGGATGATGGGATGATGACCGATGAGTTACAATCTTTGACGGAAGGTTCATCTTGAAAATCTGTACCCCATATTTTATTAGTTTGATTGGAATTCCTTAAATATGTAAATATTTTGTAGTCTTCATCCTATCCTTTTAATAGTAATTTATTTGTTTCTTTTCTTCATTTTTACTCTATGCTGGTATGGTATTATTAATAAACAAAGTTCATAAGTTGTCAGTTATTTAAATAATTATATACAATTATTTATTATATATATATATATATATATATATATATATATATATATATATATATATATATATATATTAATAATATTTAAAGAATACATTCTTTTAGAGTAAGTGTTTAATATTAAATATGTAAATCTAATAAACTATATATAATAATTTTATGTATTTTTATTTATTTATTTATATATATATATATATATATATATATATATATATATATATATATATATATATATATATATATATATATATATATAATAATTAAATTAATTAATTTAATAATATTTTTAATTATATTAAAATATGGTATTTTAAGAATAAGTTTAATAAATAATTAATGAAAAATTTAACACGATATTATGATTATGATTGTTGTAATTATTATTATTTTTTAAATATTGTCATATTCAATTTATATGTATATAATTTCGTTTATTTTATTTTAAGTTAAATATTTTCTTATTTTTTAATTTTTAATTAAATACATATTACATTCAAATTTAATTTTCATCAAATTGATAAACTACAAAAATTTTCAAATATTTTGTTAGTCATAATAGTATAGATTTCACCCAAGTCACTAATAGTTTAACTCTAACTAAAAATAATTAATTCCTCTTTATTATACATAAAGATACCTTTTTTTGAAGTAGTTTAATATAGATATTTAAATATAAAAAATTATATGTGATTATATATATAGTCATGCCAACATAAGGTATTATATGAATCACTCAAGCAAATAGTATTTATATTTTAATTAATATATTCTTTTTGATTAGATATAATGAATATCATAATCATTTGAAAAAATAGTTATTATTTTCATGTGTAATCTAGAATATGTATAATTTTATTTATCCTATTTTATGTTAATATTGTTTTATCTTTTAGTTTTTAATTAGATGTATTTTACATTCGAATTTAATTTTTAATAAGTTGAAAAACTGTAAAAACATAAAAAGTATAATTTTCACCTCAACTAATAGTATTTTGATTATAACTAATCATATTTACTATGTGTATATTATTCACTATAATATTAAATTTACATTAAAATTTTATATACAAATTTTAACATAACTAATTCTCAATACAAAGATAAAGACCACTATATGATCCACTTTTCTTATTTTAAAAAAGACACCTAAGTAATTCATGAAATTATTTAATGCTAATTTAATTTAACGTAGACAGTATAATTTTTTTATTTGTTTCTATCTTTCCAAAAAAATATTTCCAAAAATATCTTATTATATTTTGTATTTATTATCTTACTTTGTAGTGTGATTTGGATCCCTTTTAATTCTTTATTTGTGTTCTCCTCTCTCTCATATTTAAATTCATGTAGTTAAATGTTACATGAATATTAATATTATTTTAATTTTAATTAAAATATTTTTTATAAAAAATTTATTTATATAAAAATATTTAACAAATATTTTTTAAAATCTTTTTTGATAAAAAAAATTATTTACATAAAAACATTTAACAACTATTTTTAAAACAATTTAGAATTTTCATAACATTTAATTTATATATATAAATAAAATATCTTTTAAAATATATTTTTCATTTAATTTATTTATTTAAATATATTATTTTTTAAATATATATATTTTTAAATGTATTTTACTATTTGAACATTTAAAAAATACAAAGATATTTCTACCATTCATTTTACTTACCACATGCCCTGGAAACTCCATGTGTTTTTCTTAAGCTTCACATATTTCTACCATTAAAAGGCATGGAGAAGACGTGTTTACAAGTATACATGTGATGTACATTTCATAAAGAAAGATGGATAAAAAATGTAAATAAAATAAAAAGATAAATTTTGAAACATATTTTGAATGCCCTTCTCTAATTTTAGATTAATTAACTATGAATTATTTGTGATTAGATTATGTTTTAAATATTTATATCTATTTCTCACACACACATAGATTTTGTTCAATGTCAAATATAAATTTAATTTTTTGATCTTAGATTTAGAATCTTTATTTTTATTTCACTTGATTTGCTTGATCATTTTTATATATTCATAATGAAAAAAGGACAAAATGATTGTAAAAAGAAGATATAAGTTTCTAACTTTTAACAATAGAAATTTTAAATAAAAAATTGATCTAGAAAATAGATAAATGGATGGAATAGATAGACCATGATGAATTGAATCAATATATGATTTGTGCATGTATATAATTGATTACATGTCAAATTTTGAGTATTAAATATATAAAAACATGATCATGACTAAGTCATTTATGTCAAAGGTGAGATCATCATTAATTAGGATTGACCGTTGTTTATGTCCTCTTACACCAACTCCATGCTCTAGTCACTTTAGATACCAATTTTTCACGTATCTCTTTGTAGCTAGATGTCATGCCTATTTGTACTTGTGCTTCTTTGATACGATGGAGATAAATGCATCTAAATATTACCTTATTCCTTTTATTAACCTAACTTGTCAACAACTCATAACAAAATAATTTTTTGGTCTGATAAACCATTGCATACTACATTATAAAATTAGCTATTATGGTAGATCTGTGTATGAATAGAAATATCAAGAAAGTGTTTTTTTATTCTTTCTTTGCCATAGATGTTAAGATGAAACTACATAGAATTCATTTAAGACATTCATTTAGTACAAAAGGGTGATGCATAAATGTTTTAAGTAACAATGAAATCCATTATAAGTGTATAAATTGATATAAAAAGGGTGATATCAAACTTGAATTATGGATTTCATGACCCCCCTCTTTTTGCATCTAGTTTTGAAAAGATTTCGGATGGCTTGGTATAAATAGGATAATCTAAGATAAAACTATTGCTTAAATTGACTATGTAAAATAGAAATAAAATAAAATCAGGGCACATGGAGTGCGAGAAAATAAAATTGACCCAAAAAATAATGAAGGATAGAATTATTAGGCCCTCCATTCCTACCTAGGGAAAGAACAATGATACTACCAATTTCATCCTAGGAAAAATAAAGGTGCATTGTTCAAGTAACACCATAAAAATGTCTAAACTTAGTCTATGAACTAAGAATGATTTTTTTTAATGAAATTTAGGCTACATTTAGAGGGATTAGTGATTAAAAAGGAGATATGTAGGGTAGGAAAAGCCATAAAGACAATGTATTAAACACTTTGTAGTAAGCATGACAAACTAGGGAAAGTAAACTATGGAAAATGGGGCTTATACCATAATTAGTTGTGTACATAATGGCCTAATTTGATTTGTGTATGTTAGTGCATGCATGTATGCATCAATTTATAAAGATAAATAAATAAGGGGAATATATTCACTTACATATGGAAGGGTGGAGGGATTGAATGATGCTCGAGATAAGACCCAACCTCACTAATTTACTATCATATAAGAAATAATTACCAATTTCTAAAAGTATCCTTTCATTTGTAATTTTAATAAATTTCCAAGGATTATGATAGGATTGAATGGCCTTTCAATCTAGCCATGCTTTAGGCCCCTAGATTTTTCCCATCCTATATTTCAGTAGTTCAAAATCTATTTGCAGACATGTTGGTGTACCTCACTATTAATAGTCTCAAATCTTAGTGAATTGGCCTTTATTGCTCCATTCATAAATGTTTCACCTTTCCCTGATCAATATGAGCTATCTAATGAATATGTAGGATATCTATTAGCTCAAAGAATTAACAAGGTTTCATTAGGGGTATTATTCTCCCTGATTGATACTCTGAACTCATAAATTTCCACTTTTTAGATGCCACTTTGCTCAATATAGAAAAGCAATAAAAGTCATTCATGGAAGCTATGCATTGGCTTGACATTTTTTCTTAGCTTTAGAGTTCAGTTTACAATGCAAGAAAAATTAATTTTTTAGATAGAGTATGATGTCCATAATTGAATGGTTACTCCAATATAGATTCAAATGGATTCACAAAGGGGAACAATTTAAGTTTTTCAGGTTCCATTCACCTTTGATAGATCTCTTGTGGAGTTGTGTCAACTTGTCATAAATGTAGTGGAGAAAAAAGTGTAGTGTTGGTCACCAAACCACTTTATCTCATGGGTAAGTTCCAAGCGTGCATAAAAAATTTGGCTACTAGTGAGGTCTATTATTCATCCTATTTTTTTCCATTTCTAAAGACTCTTTTGAGAAGTTTGCTGAAATTCTTAGAATTTTTCTCTAGTCTAATGTTAAACAAATTAAGGGTTTCCAAAGAGTTGCCATTGATATTTGTTGTTTGCCTCATGATAAAGGAGGTATGAGAATTATTTTTGTCTACCAACAAAGCATTACTTTGTGTGCCAAATGGGTGGTTAAATTAATTGAAGGTAATGAATCCTAGAAAATTATTTCATATCATTACATATCATCTAGATCTCCTTATGATATATCTAATTATAAGAATATTTGCTTCCATACTCTCCTAATTACATCTATTCCATTCAAAATTAAAGGATATTTTATGGATAAATGAATAAGGAAAGCCTATGAGACTATTACACCTTATCTAATGCACAATTTAGTGATGGATTTCATAGTGGTCCTTATTTTAATGATCACAATCTCTATTGGTCTCTGATCATGACGAATAATAGTCTTATATTGAAAAATTTTCCTAGTATATATGCCTTGAGGATTTTTAAAAGGGGAATTAATACTATTAAGGATTTTGTCTCTACTTAGGATTGAGCTCATTGGGCTACACTCAAAATAAATAAAATTGAAAATAATTCTGACTTACTAGTTATTATTCACATCCAAGAGCAAATGCCAGATGTTATGCTTCATAAGTTGGGTCTTCAACCTACATGCTCATGGTGGAGGGATTAGAGATATAATTTTGATACCTACTTCAAGAATTATTTTCTAGGTATCCTTTATCAGGTGATGAACCCCTTTTTTAAGTGTTTAGTAAACTCAATAAGCATTGGAACTTTAGATGTGCCATGTTTGGATGTATAGAATTTGTAAATCCAAGGTTGAACCCAAGCTAGCTCACTTCCTCTAGTCCTTGGTGTATTAAGGCCTTTCACTCAGGGAGTGTCTTTCCCACTTAGGAGTTACTTCTCAAAAGTGTTTGAATTGTGGCATAATGGATTATTTTAATCACACATTTTAGACATGTCCCAAAGCCTAATCTTCCAGGTAGTGGATACATAGTTTCTTTTATCCATATCCACCTAAGACTTTCTCATTGCACTTGGACCTCCTTGAGGCAACTACAAATTGGCTAGTGCATTTAAAATTTCTATTGATTTTTTTTAGAGTTGTCATTCTATTTCAATTATATAAAGCTATAGATTATATTTAATAATGAGGAATATTTTTGTCATTTCTATATTAATGACAAGGTTTGCTTATTATCTTCAACCTAATTTTTGATTCAAGTACAAACTTGATCTGAGCAATATTTTAGGTGACAATTCAAGTGATGGTTCTACCCTAAATGGTGGCAAAACTTCTGGGAGCCATAAATTTCACACCATAGCTCCGTTTGACTTCCCATTTAAAACATTGGAAAGCTAAGAATGAGGGGAACATTGTGAGATGGCATGAGCTTTGATTGATGGGGTTTTACCCCCCAAAAACAAATGGAAGTGCCCCAGATTTCAATTTTAGTAGTGCAATCTAAAAATAGTAAGTTTCTAAAAATAGTAATTCCTCCATTTCTATATTATTGTAAATCATGGAAGTCAAACCACTTAACCTCCATCAATATTGGTGACCTTTCGCATCCTCCTCCTACCTTAAAAACATGTATACATGAAGATTTAACCTGAAATGGAAATCAGACATCTCTTCTTAGAGATAGGTATATGTTTGTGTCTGTAAATTTGATTAATAAAACATCTCTTCTCAGTGATAGCATTATTAAAATTGTGTTTTTATTGTTTCCTAAAATTGTTTCCATGAATTCAAACATATTCAAGAGTTACTTGATTAATGGGGGAGTGTCCCCCACATAGTCTCCATCAGATTATCCACCATAGGGCCTACCACCTCTTACTCACAAATATCATTAAATTAGGTCTCGTAGTTGCAACAAATATCCATCTCCCCTAGTATAGAGGATGGAGATCAACACCAATATGTGGAAAATTTGATGTTAGTCCCTCCTAGTCGGGGATGATAGCTGGCCCTTCTAGCACTATCATGTAACCTCTTAATGGAAGGGACATTATTTTTTTAATTCCTTTAAAAACCATGCATGGTTTGATTGTGTTAGATCCTCCCTAAACAAAACTTTCTTGTCCTCCTTTGCTACCCAAGGATAATATCCACCTCCCTTCTTGGGTGATTCAACATGTTCTTAATTTATTTATATGCACATGAGATAAATGTAATTCTATTGTGATGCCTTTTTTATTAGTGTTGCTATGTGATTTCTATTTTTCTATTATCATGTTTTGACCCAATGTTTTTCTTTAATAAGAAATTTGAATAGTGCATACCTATAAACTAAATTAATATGTAACCTTTTACATGTTATTATTTGATTAATAATAATTACATCAAAGGTGTTCCTATAATGGAATTTAGGGAGGGTGGCTAGGAGCTTTGAGGTTATGAATACATCCTAGACTTTTGATGTCAGGATTTTAACCTACCAATGTAGTCACAAGGTTCAATGTCAAGGATGAGGGTTTCATATGTAGTTGAGAATCATGATGTCATAGTTTTGGAATGCTATTGCAATTGAAGATTCTTCCAAGTGAAAATAAGGATGGAAACTCTTCCTATCATTAAAACACTCAATCTGGCATAGATTTCAATAATACACCAAAAACCCAACAAAGATATCCAAAAACATAGAAAAACCCATAAAGTATTTTTCTTTGAAGTTATTAGATAGTAAAAAATTGTGTGAAATCACTGAAAAGCCTTGAAACCCTCCAAAAATGGCAAAAATTGATTGTTATAAAACTAGGTTGTGTTTACAGTCAATCCTAAGATTTGGGTACCTTATAATTTTGATGGTATAGGCCGTTTTGCATGAAAACCCACCAGATGAAATATGACTAGTAGGAGACATCTTTCTCTTATTTTTTTCTTTTGTATATATGGATCAACAAAGGACCCTAGAAGAAGAGAATTTTGAAAAAGGGCAAATCTTTAATAGTTAGGTCAAAAAATTGTAGACCTGTGACATGCAATCTAAAACTCAAGATTTCACAACAAGAATAATGGAATTCATCTAATAAACAATATATTATACCATGTTGGAGTGGGCCACAATCAAGGATTGTTCTAGATAATATTGAATGCACAAATAGATTACCTATGTGTAGTAATAAAATCAAACATGAGATAGAATAATCTTATTAATCAATAATCAAAAAGTTGTAATATTAGCATTATCATCATTAACCATAAAATATTTAGGAAGGTGAATTATATAGGTGAAATATAAACATGTCTTCACATCCTCAAGAATGTGGAATTATCTTTCACAATGACCAAAAATACACCTAAGCAAGCTAACAAAACATGTGTATTGAAAAATAATTAAATAAAATAAAAACACACAATGACACTTTAATAACCTTATGGATAACATGATGGTGCAAAACTAGTTATGGATGTAATCCTAACATGCCATTGTATGACCATGCAAACATGTCTAAAAATTATTTAAGGAATAGTGTGAAAGGGTTTTTTATTCTTGATCCAATGATGTATCAAGAACTTCACCATTTATGTATGTTCATCTATCCCAATGTTAACTTCAATAGTGCTTTCAATTATGACTGTAGATTCTTCTTGATACTTTGAAGCGGGTGGAGGAAGATTGAATTCCCCTTCAGGTTCTTCATGATCTGTAGAGGTTGTTGATGTATTGATTTGATGTCATTGATGTGGAACTAAAATTTCCCTAAAGTATGTAGAATCATCCAACTAAATGAAAAAGCTCTCTTTCAAGTCCCCATTGTTGGGATATGATCTTTGATTTTGAAAATTCTAGATATTGCTTCATCATTATGGAAATGATCAAGAAAAAGTGATGATTTTGGGTCTAATTGGATACGATTTGGGTTTTAATTCAAGCATTATAATAACATTACCATTGAATAGGCTAGTGATAGCAAGATATTAAAATTGGCTATAGATGGCACTTGTTTTGGTGTTTAAAGTGGCTTCCTTAGACTCACTATAAGGATCAATAACATGAAGTATAGTGCTCAAATTATGTGGCTTAAATCCAATACCATGTAGGGATTTGTGTGACTTAAGATTTATTTGTTCTAATTTAACTTTTTCATCAAGACCAAGGACCTTGCCTTTGTAGTTCATGATGTTACACATTATGGCTTTAACAACAAGGTATTGGTTGTTTAGGAAACATGTTGCTTATTTATGAAAATAAATCCATGAAGAATTCAAATCTTATGTTTTTTCAGTACAATGGAGGCCACCTTATATGTTTGATGTTTTACCAAAGTTACAAACCACTTGAGTATCCTTTTCATATTTGGGCTTATTATGATTACTAAGAGACATGGATTTTGCTTAAGTAATGAGTACAATGAATTTTTTATCCACCCATCCCTTTATCCATAGTGGTGAACTTATATGGAGGAGATGGTGTGGATTGTGAAGTAAAAGGTTCACTTATATATTGTTGGCTTGTGGATGCTTGATTTGTAGATGGAAAATTTATGAAATGTTGAAGTAACTCATAGGGATGAACATAGTTGGATAGCTTTGATGAATCCTTAGTAATAAAAAAACCATCCTCTATAACTAGGAGATAATTAGATTATTTCTAACATCCTTTAAAAAATTTACAATATTATAAGGGTTGAGGATAACTAGGCATAGTTACTTTCATGCCATCACGAGAAAACTTCAAACATTTATGGAGAGTACATGGCATGACATTCATAGTATAAATATATGGACATCCAAGGAGTAAATTATATGAAAAATATAAGTAAAGCATGTGGACTAAATTCTCTTTAATGATAAGCCCCACTATAAGAGGAATATAAATAGTTCCCATAGACTCATGTTCATTATTATCATACACCTTGATGGTGATAATGTTAGGCTCTAGTGTTGTTGTTAAATATCACAAATGTTTTATTTATCTTAATGTACATAAATTCAAAGATGAACCATTGTATATAAATACCCTTTTAACTTTGGGCCTAGAGATTATGACTTCCATATAAAAAGGTAAATTATATGTATATGCCACAAGGGAGATATCAAAATGATTGAATGTAACTTGATTGTTAGTGGATAAGTTTCCAACTAACACTTGAAAATTAGATGGATTGATGTCTTGTATAACTTTTTATTTTTGAAATGTTTTATACAATATGTATTTATATACATGTGATGTGTTTAGAATATCAAGGATGGATATATGAGTAGATACCTTCTTAGTTTGATCTAGAATATTTTACTTACTCTTAAGAATATGTGAGGAAGCACTTAGAATGGTAATCTTGGTGCACCTTGTTATAATGATGTAATATTGGGATTTTACTTTGATAATGAATACTCATATAATCAATATAATTCACTATATAATAAAAAAGGTGATTATTTTTATTGACATTGCTAGTTTGGGCTTCGTATTTACCTTATTTTATGATACCCTTGCTCATGTTTTAGAATTAGATATTTATATATACCGTAATTTTGATTCTTTGATGATGAAGATTGGTTTTCAATGGAAATATACTGATGATTGATGAGGTCTTGAATGTAGTGTTTCAGCCTCATATAACTATTTTTTAGTTTCTCTTAATCTTGTGGTATTCATAATATTCATTTTCTTGGTGCCACTTAGGTTTAGTAATATTTTCTTCAAATGGTTTTATGTTGGGTAAAATAACCATGCTTGTAGTGACTAACTTCTAAAAGACCACCTCATAAGGTTATCCTAAAGGAGTAAATTTATAATTATGATTTTTTAGTCTTGGTTGGCAACTTGGAATAGTGATATTGTTGATAGGTTGAGAGTTTTGGACTTATTTTTCATAAATTACACCATCATATACACATTTTTGTTTTTGGCAATGAATTTAGGCCTTTTCATGTGATTTGAAGAACTATTATTTGGTTTTAAAATCTTAATGACATCCTTGAAAATTAAAGTTATTTCATTTTGAACTCTTTTCTTATGATCTCATTGAATGATGTTGCACAATGAAGTTGTAATTGATGCACTAATTTTGAATTAAGATTGTCAGTAAAGATTTAAATAAGTTTTTTTTCGGGTAGGGACAATGGAAAATGATTTCCAAAGACTACCATATTTGTAAGAAGGAGGAAAAAGTTTCACCATTTCATTGTTTGGTATTATATAAGTTAGCCATCGTTACACCCTATTCATCATTGTAAGATAAGTGGTGCACAAATATTTTGGATAAATCCTTAAAGGTAGTGATTGATCATTTGGGTAAGTGAAGAAACCATGCTTGGGATTGACCCCCTAGACTGCACGGAAAGATTCTTAATAAGTATTCATTGTTACAGGCGATGTTTTCACAAGCCATATAAAACTCTTTAAGATGTTCCTTAGTATCTACATTACCTTTATATTTATCAAACATAGGGAGTTCAAAGCATGTAGAAAAGGTTGTCATCATGTTATTAATATCAAATTTATATGGGAAATTTTCTTCAAATTTAAAGTGATTTTATTTGGAAAAGTAGCATATTATAACCCTTAGATCTAATCTTTCTTACTTTGCCATTTATGGATAAATTATGGTAGGTTTGATTATTTTTATTAGAAGTGTTAAAATGTGTTAGATGATTAACCAATGAGTAAACTTGGATTAATGTTGGAATGTGGAACTGAATATTGATTTTGGGGTGGATTGTTAATGAATTGATTTGAAGATAGATTTGGGATGAAAGATGAAGTTGGATTTGGAATAAAAGGTGAATTTAGAATTGTAAAGGAATTTAGATTTAAAGGTTGATTTATAAATGTATTTTGATTCAAATTTGGATGTGAAAATGGATTTGATATTGAACCAAAATTTTGTTTTTGATTGATATTGGGGTTGGATGATAAATTGGGGGTGAAGACTAGATTGGGGTTTGTGAATGACTTTTGATTTGTGTCAAATTGATTTGTGGATGGATTTGAAGTAAAATTTGAAAGTTGGTTTGAAGTTGTACCTAAAACAAAATTGGGATGTTGATTTGTGATCAGTGAATTATACTTAACATTGAAATTCAATTTTTGATTGATATCTAAACTTAAATATGTATTCAAGTTTAGATCTGGAGGTTGATTATTTATAAGTATATTTGAATGAATATTCAAATTTAGATTTAGATTGATGTGTGAACTTAAATATGTATTTAAGTTAAAAATTTATATTGTTGGTTAATTAGTGAATTTGAATGAGAATTCAAATTAAGATTTGTAGATTGATTGTTGGTGAGTGAATTTGAATGGATATTCAAGTTTGGATTTGGATTGATTTAATTGGTGTCTGGGGTTGAATGAACATTCAAACCTACATTTTGATTGGATTGATTTATGAGTAAGGTTTAATGGACATTCAAACTCTAATTTAGATTTAGATTAATGTTAAGTGAATTAAAATAAGCATTGAAATTTAGATTTGGTTGAGATAATCTTAGATTAATACTTGGATTACCTAGATTTAGATTTATGATTGGTTGACCAAGAGATTTTTGGTGTTATTTTCTTGAAAACTTTAAATCTATTGATCTAATTGATGTACATGGGATTGAATTAAAAAACCCATGACATAGTTGGGGTGTGTCTTCATTTATGATAATTTTACCCTTGTCCATGTAAACATGATCATTAAGATTAGGTAGACACATGACAACCTTGTTATTCCTTAAGGAACCTTGGGATGTAGCTTGGTCTTAGATTCATGATGTTTTTTTCTTCATTCTTAGCAATCAAATGAGATAAATTTTGGACATTAAAATCTGAAGGAAGTTTAGCCCCTACACTAAAAGCTTAGAGAAAGACCTCATATTTATTGGTTACGATGTATTAAATTATTTGGGAAGGGGATAAAATGGAACTAGGACTATTTTATTATTGATAAGGACCCTCTTCTTCTTCATTGACATAGATATCATGAATTTAGACTCAATGCTCTTGATTACCAAAATGAAAGGGGTCATTACCAAAATATTATTCGCTCATTTGAGGGTTGTTCAACATAGCCATGCACCTAGTGGTAGGTGACATTGCTATAAAAATATTGACTCAAAGATAATAATGATGAAAGACCAAAGCTAAAATGTACTATGATTGACAATAAATTTTGGAGTTTGTGGCTTCAAACCTTTCTTGATTTATAGTTTTTGGATATGAATTTGGTTTGAATTTAAAAACTCAAATATTATTTTCAATCAAAAAGGTTTTCAGCAAGTGGTATTTTAAAAGGGAAAAAAATAAACAAGGTCTTACTTTAAACACACATGCCATGTAAAAAAAGGTATAAAACTAGGATCAAGGACTTGAATAGATTTTAGGATTTCCATGCTACTTGTTTTACAATTGAATAGTGTCATTCCAATATTTTAGAGCACTGAATATGGAATAAATGCCATTCCCATATCCAATTAATATCAGTTTCAAGGGTATGTGAAAATTAAATTTTATGTGCTAACTTCTAATCGATGTACCAAAATTGAATGATAAAAAGGCTCACCTAGGCTTAAGGTTTTTACAAGATTAGCTAAGGGGAGTCTTATAAATAACTTTTGGTACATGAGGCATAAAATTATGGAAGAATTTGATTTAAAATACACACAAAAATGGGCTTATTACCAATGTTCCCAACCCAACTATAAGATTCCATTGGGTTGATGTTAAAAAATCAAAATTTGAGGAAAATTTTAAAACCCTAGGTAATGGAACATGAAATTCCCAAACATCATGATATGATTAAAAAATAACACTACTTAGGCCTTTAAAATAGTTTACATTTTATTCATATACCCCACCAGTACACGAAGCTTGGTCTACCATGTGGTGGTAAAATCCAAGGTTGATAGAACCCCTAGAAAAAGAGAATAAATAAGTTAATGCTTGTCTCTAATTTATAGGGATAATCACTAATGTGATTGCAATAGAAGAGCATACAAACTTCAGTAGCACAAAATTTGATATTTTTTTTAATTCTCAAGTATTTTCACTAATGTGATGCTAAGGGAAGAGCATACACAACTTTTACAACACACAAAAATTAAAAAATTAAAAAAAAAAATTAATTTAACACCAGAATTAAAATTTGAGCTAATGACTATGAAAAAAATACTAAAATAAATTTTTAAACATAAAATTGACAAGGTTAGTCCAAAAATTTAAAATAGAAATGGAATGGATTAGTAAGAAATAAAAAAAATCATGTGTACATTTACTTATCTTGTTAATGGTTAATGGAGCCTCAAAACTCTCTTGTTATGATTTGAATAGGTTATGAATCTTAGTGGGAAGATAAACCCACTTATTGTAACTCTATTATATGGAGGTTGTGTGGAATACCTAGTGGTGGAAGAAGTCCTTCTCTGGCACATATTCTAGTTTTTAGTACCCTTAGATAAGACATGATAAAGGAAGATAGCCTTTTGAGATTCATTTTTTAGTAACATATTTATGTAATACAGGTTACTGGATCCTTAAAACCCTTAGTTGTGAGAACCCTTAAAACCCTCAATTTCTCTAGTCTCGTCAAAGTTGTGGGTACCTTTACTTCACTTGTTTAAGGTTTGGAGAGCCTTGAAATAATCTTTGATATACTTGGTTGTTAGGTGGATCCTTTGTTACCCTCTTTGTTATACCTAGATCTGGGTTCAGTTGTAAAAATTCTCACCTCCCCATTTCCTAGTTTTGATTTCAAAAGCATTTTACCCAATCAAATAAAAAAGAAATAAAAAATTGATTTTATATTGATTTGTTTATTTAAAATTTTTATTAGTGGCCTAAAAAAAAAGTTGGAAGTTTTTTGAAAACTAATAAAATAAGGCAAGTTAATAAATTAGAAGACAAAAAAATGAAGAAAAATTAAAATATATGTCTCTGGAATGATTTTATTGTTCCACAGTCAAATAAAATAATGAAATCATTAGAAAGTTATACTTACATAAAAGTAGAAAGAATAAAATGATAAACATGCACTTACAGAATGATTTCACTATTTTGAATGATTTCATTTTTTTACCTTAATGATTTCTTTGTTACTCAAAATGATTTTGCTAATGTTCTAGATAAATTTTCATATGTTCAGGATGATGTTGTTGACGCT